>JBBPRK010001910.1:0-10009 GCA_038093075.1 Boletus patriciae | reverse complement strand
GATGCTGCAGGGAGCGGTTCGTCTCTGCACGTCCAGTAGGGATTAATCGTTCGATTTCATGATGTACAAGTTTATAAGGTGCAGGCTCACCTCCATATTTCCTCGTATGCTTCCTTCTGGCCAGTGGGAGGATTGAGCATGATGCCAGTCTCGATCTCTATCCCATCACGTTGGACTACCTCGCCCTCATCAGCCGGACCATCGTCACGCGAGTCAATAGTACTGTGGTCCCATCGGTGTCTGGCTGGTGAGGTGGTCAATGTGTGACGGAGACCTGCAAGGCCCCAACTGAGCATGCTCGTTCTGTCTAATGGAAGGGAAAGACGCAGATCAAGGTAAAGGAGCGTGGCACCGACTCCCCCTGGAGATGTTAATCGGGAAGACAGCATGAGGACGTCCGAGTCTTCGAATGCTGGGGTCGAAGGTATCTAAGCGATGCTTTCGCGTGTAGATATGAAAGGTTCTCCATACAAAGTTTGAGTGGGAAGGGGAGACATGGCTGATCAGATGTTAAGACTATTCATTGGCTGCTGACCTTGACAGACACCAGACACGCCACAAAACCCCAAAATTTCATTTGTCTCTGCAACACAAATGCTGGCGAGTACTGCTGGCCGGGTTCTATCGCGCAAACCGACTACAGTCTGCTCCGAACCGATCCGGCACTCGGACTTCTCGAAGAATTGTACAATCTGCAGGGCAAAATGAAGGATTTGTCCCTGGGGCTTGATCGTGCTAAGGAGCATGTCCTTCAGGATATCGACATGGTCACCGCCCATCCACTCCCTTCTCTCACTAAAACTAAAGAAAGGCAAGAAACGAAGTCAGCTTCGACCCGGGAAGGGGAGTTCCTTTCACCGACGACCCCAAGTTGATTGAGCGTCTCGACAAAGTGGGGCATATTCAAGTTTGGTTGACGCCATGCTCTTTGGGGTCTGGTCCCATCATTCGAGATGATTCGAATCCTCGCTCACATCCATACTCATAGCTTAAACACGTCGCGGTGGTCTCGGGGATGTCAGGCATTGTAGCAGCCGTCACCTTGAGATCCCCAGCCCCACGACCATATCCGGGAAGTGTTGGCTCACTCATTGTCCTACAAGCAATCAGTCTGGCTTATTTCAGGGGCCGTGGGTGTCACAGAGCCTGTATTGAGTCCCAGTCAGTATGCCATCAACGCCAGCATGATAGGTGGGTTACGAATAACCCCTTTCTGCTGGTTTCCAACATGTTCACCGCATATCATAGACTCAGGCTCAGAAAGCTTACCGTTCTTCAAATCAGTGGTCACGACGTTCTGGAGTGGGAAACCGTCTGCCACGGCTTTCCTCGCATCCACTCCGACTAGCACATGAAATACCGTCAGCATTTAGAGGGAGAAAAAAGTTTGCGGAGTGCGGGTTACTCACGACAGCAACCCATGTCCAATAGGATCCCATCTGGGCGCTCGCTTGATAATACTTTTGCACTCTGGAAGTGTCGCAATCCCAAGTCTGGATGAAAGTTGAGCATTTTGAACATACCAGCGTAGAAGGAGAGACTTACTGGAGGAGCATCCACCTAATACACGGGTAGGGGAATATCTATCGTGTCCACCTTCTGGAATGCACTCAAAACGACATCACATCACTGAACTTGGATGCCTTTTCTTAGGATTGCACTTTTAGAATGTGGGTCCGAACTTCTCCGAAGGTCGTCGTCACTGTTGATTCCAGTCCCTGCCTTGAAGAAAGTCGCTTTCTCTGGAGAGAACTCGTGCCTTGCGGTGAGCGATTCTGTGTCGGGATTTACCACCGCTGTGGCCTTTAAATCCCCAGCTCCAGCACGTCCTGTGAGGGTTTGCGTTTCCATTGCTGAGCGCACGGTAGGTTAAAGAGCAGCATACCTTGCTTATCGCACAGCATTGGTGGCGTAACGGCGTTCGAACAGGACATTGACCGGTGCACAGCAACAATGGTTTGCTATGAAGCGATGGCAACACGGACGCATGGATCGACGGCATTGCAGTCGGCAGATAAATGTATGCTCACGCCTCTGCAGGATTGATCTCCTTCCAGCACCCGACGGTGAGGGGCAACGAGACGACCATCATCGCAGACACGGCTCCCGCCCTCACCTCTATCGTCGGTGCCGGTGGGCTTATCCAGTTGTTCCTCGTTAATCCCAATATCACGGCCACACACGAGTCATTCAATGTCGATGGCGTCGACACTGGTCTCTGGTTCAACGGCACGACCTACCTGCTCCCCGTCACAAACTCCAACTCGCCGACAGGCTACGTGCCGTGGAGCTCCGTCGGCCTGGGCACGGTGACGTCGAACAACACGCCACGGGTCCAGCGGATTTTTTCCGTCGTTCAACATATGACTGCGACCGGGATAACTCTTTTCCAATCTTACAGCACTGGTATCTATATGGTGAGCCCCCTAGAATAAGCTCTTGGCTAGTTGAGAGGGAGTAGCCCACCAACGAAGTGACGTCGTAGGGGCAAGACCTGACATAGCACTATATTTAGTCGACATGTCCAAATCATCATCTCTCCACCAGCGAGGCACTGTGGGTTTCAGCCATAGGAAGTCCGGTCTGAAAAGAAAGATACAAGTTGACTAGTCGAGCTCAGAATATGATGTAAATCTCTTCCCACGCTCCTTGCTTATATTTCGGGAGATTGACGCCCTAAGACAATATGTATCTCGCCCATCCACGATGTCGACGCTGCCGGTCACCGTCTCTCCGAGTCGCCCTCCAAGCCATCAGCCACCAGAAGATCGCTACCGAATCGTATTACTATACATCGAGACCCTCGCCCTCATCGTGTTGCTTGGCGTCCTTATCTTCATTCTCGGCAACTGGGTCCTTCCGACGTCGTCGCGCAACATCGTCCACTTTGGTGTCCTGTTCGGGACATCCGCAGTCGCGTTGCTCGGAAGCATCCTCAGTGCAGCCCAAGCACGGCGACTGTTGGTGCAAGTCTTTCATCTCTTCTTGCATATCCCGGTCCTCGTTGAACTCCGTCGCATCGCATACGTCACGGTTGTCTTGCCCGAGTGGACATTTTCCAATGGTATGTATTACATCACGTTCACGCTTACTCGGATCAATGACTTACTGAACAATTCCATCAGTCCTTCCCGCTCTCGGAAGCATGCTCGACTTCGTTGTCGTGATCTCGTTCGTCCACGGAGTGCTGTACCTTGTTCACAAGAACATGGTACATGGGGTAGAAAGGAGTGACAGTGGTGGCGTGCTCGTGCTGCATGTTGTTTGTCGTTGGATCCGCGGGTGGATCTCAGTCGCGAAATCACATCGCCGGTCTCAAGGTGAAGCTGACCCGGATTCCGTTTCTTTGGAATCAATAGGTAAATTTGGTTGGCTATCACCGGTATGTCATCACCAAGATTACTATCTTATTGATGCTGATCCAGCGTTCCTGTGCCAGCTGATTAATACTCAACATCGACTTCAGGTCCGCGCCAGCAGCCCGGACTCGGACGAGGAGACCATAATGCTCCTTAGCATTAATGATCCAGAGAAACTAGTTTAATTGCATTGTACTGCTCAGTGTGTATTGGACTATTTTCGTGCTCGGAATTGCTGTGATCCCAACCGGTTCTGGGAGTGCTGGCCCGTCTTATCAAGTCGTCTAATTCCTCGTGAAATGCGATTTAAATAGCGGTAATAACAAATCCATGCTAGCTACAACGCACACAAGCGTCACGACACCTGAATGGACCGCATGAACCGTTCGAGCGCCGTCGTCTGAATATGCCGCAATTTCGTCGCCTCGTCCATCCCCGTCAGACGGACCTGTGATTGTGCCTGCATCCACGACACGCCGCGAAATAAGTCAATCGCCAGAAAAAATGGGGGGAAGAGGACGAGGGACGTACGAGCGCAAGCGGCTTCACCTGATCCAACACGGCTGTCAATCCCGACATCATCTCCGCCAACGCGACCTTGTGCCTCGGATCACTCTGCAAGTACAGCACGTCCGGAAGTATACCCATCAACCTTGGTGTCGCGCGCACGAGGCTCTCGAGCTCGGTTTCCTCCACCGCATCGGGCACGGCCGCGTCGCTGATGGACGCGTGGAGCTCGGGGAGACGCGTCATGGCGTGGGCATAGTCCAGATAGGCCTGAAGGCGACGCGTAAGAATGAGAATGGGCACCGGGGGAGGATGAGAGAGGGACGTGCCTTGCCCTTGAGATGCCATCCGTCGATGGATTGGTTGGACATGCGCTCGAACAGGGAGGTCAAGAGCTCAAAGTCTTGGCGGATCACGGCCTCGGGTGCTAGTTCGACCACTGCGAGGTCATGTGCGGATTGATACAGTCCTGCTGTCATGTATAGTTCATAGGCCTCGAAGATTTTGCCTTGGCTGATGGCATAGAGTGCCTGTCGCAAGCGTATCAGAGACTTGAAGATGAAAGATTCGCGAAATCGATGTACCTTGGCATCGTTGACCCATGCGAGGGGAATCTTGAGGCTCCCCAAAATACCACTACACATCCACTCGTCCAGTTTATCAGCCGACCTATGGAGAATGTCCCGAATGGCCTTTTCTCGCCTAGCCAATACGAGGTTAGATCAGCGACACGACCAAGTCGGAGATAGCGTACCCCGCTGAGCCCTCGATGTGAAGAAGCACGAAAATGGCTTCTTGGAGCATGCCAAGTTGCTCCAGTTGTTGCGCGTAGTAACTTGCCAGCAAGTCGGCACTTGGACTGTGACCCTCACGACGTCCCGAGACGTCCCCATCCATTTCTTCGACATGTTCCGACTCGCCGCGATCAGAGAGATCACGAATGCGCATACATCTTGACAAGATGATATATAGATGCCAGGGGAAAGAGTAGTCCGCCGGTGACGGTCCGAAAGAGAGAGGTGAAAGGATTTGAGATAGCGAGCACGCCGGGTCGGCATACAGTCGGATGAGAGAGAATAGAGCGTCGGAGGGAGGAGGCGAAGGTATGTGAAACACAAGTTTCTGTGAGGGAGCGCATTCCAGATAATGCGGTCGTGGACGAGCAACCCGTGAGGGTGATTCTCGCGCGGCGCGGTCATACGACTCGTATACTTGTGCTATAGACGCATCCATAGGCTCCACATACCAGAGATACATCCCAAACGTCCGTTTCCAGTCCAGTCCCTCAAGCGGGTCGACGTCAGGACATCGCTCGAGGCTGCTTGCTTTTGATCCTTCCAGAACGTCTAGGCTACCAGCGAGTACGGAGTATACCCTTCTGATACTCACGCTGACGTGAACATCTATTCTTTGTTCTCGCCACAGCTGTAGCTGTTCCCTGAGGTCTTCCCTGAATTCAAAATCACCCGAAGCCTGAGAGATGAGTGTTGCGAGTTTGACGGATCCACAATCCATGGCAGTATCGCATGCCTTGTCAATCTGGTATCCGGAAAGAAGGGAGAATATGAGAGCGGCGGGATCGGTGGAAGATTGTTTTTTGAGATCGGCGTCAACCAATGGGGTAACAACGTCTCCTAGCCACTCGGAGAGGGCTGCTTTGCGTCGGATGGATGAGATACGATTCCGGACATCGACTGTCACGTCCTGGCCAAGACGAAGCTCTATACTGTCGAACAAGGCATGACCAAGGCGGAAAAGTGATGCTTCATAGGAGTTGTCGGTTTTGGGATACAAGGACGTGAAGGACGAAAAGGAGAGCTCCGAGGACGGGTCAGCAAATGGAATGCCATCCTCGTCTTTCACGATGGGCGTTTTTGACAGGTGGTGTTGCAGCAATCGGGAAAGTCTATTGCTGGTGTCTTCAGGTGGTCCAGAGAAGAACGGAACGCGTGTTTTCGTGACAACCGAGGAATTGGCAGATGTTTGACTACCCACGATGGAGTAAGTGGTCTGTCTCGAATGAACGAAGCTATACCTACACCAGACTTGAAGGCCCACATAATTGGCCTAAATGAACCAGATTGCCACCAGGACTCCATCCAACGCGGAAGGAGCGCCCTAATGCGAGTCCTGCATCGGCCAATGCACCTTCATTCCCAGCTACAGCTGAAGCTGATATGTCGACGCGTGCATACTTGCGGGATGGACGGTAAACAGGATGATCGATGTCGTGAGCGAATGAAATCCTCTAGAAGCGGTTGTGAGATGCAACGTAGCAAAGACAATGAGCCACGAACCTCTTGGGAGTCCAACCGACCATCTCCAACAGAGTCACGACTATGCTTGCGGCTCACAGTGGGTGATAGTTTGAAACGTGGCCGTATGGGTTGATTCATAGCTTGAAGCGCCGCCGCTTCCTCCGGCATACGGAACAACGATGTCTGCATGACGTGCATCTTTTGCGCGTCAATGCCAACGCGTCCTGCCCATGATGCGACGGTGGCACCCCGTCGGCGTTCACCGTCGGACACGGACTCGAACTCGGACGAACTCGAGGACGCGGATCGACTTCGAGAGTGCCCGTATTGAATTTCGCCATCCGAGTCCTCCACGAGAGCATGGTTGCGCGGACGCGGCGGGGCGGACTTTTCGACGACGAGGTCGTCCTCGTCCATGTCGGACGTGTCTTCTGATTCGTCCTCTTCCTCTTCATCCACTTCTATGTCCTCTTCCTCTTCCGAACCAGAGCTTGACGAGTCCTGGTCCATGTCCACCGACCTGGTTGGCGAACCAGGGGGCTGTTTTTGTGCATCTTTGGACGTGTAGGGTGTTTGCTCGTCGTCGCTGCTGTCGCTGGTGAGGGCACTGAATCGCGCCATGATCCAAGAGGACGAACAATACACGAGACTCAAATCTCACACCAGCCAAACAAGCAAACACAATGTCGCCTTGTTCTTTTCGGTACTAGTCCTACAAGCACAACTCATATGTTCCTTTCTAGAACGTCGGTTGGTTTCACCTCGACCCACTCATTGACCCACATATATCTCGAGAACGTGACATAGAGATAGCGGAACCATTCCAGCTGAGACGCATGCTTTCGCATCGCTCGGACAGCTGTCACATACTGCTTGAAATCCGATATAAACACTGCTCGCCGGTTCCTGTCGTTTTGTGTAAAGAAATTTAGGATCCTTTCCAATACCACTCTTAGGCGACTAGAGATAGGTGCGAGAGGGCCAGCATATTTCTGGAGGACAGGTACTGTGACGAGGCTGAAGACTCGGGGCACAGAGAGTGAGGCGGGCTCGGGTGCCTTTGACCGCAACGTATTGGCAAGGTGCCAAGCACCAAACGGCAATGAATAGTGGTTGGGATGAGAGGAGATGCCTCGGGTGTCAAAGGTCAGAATCTAGAGCATGTCGTTAGATCCGCAAAGCAAGCCGAGAGATGAACATACGGTGGTGATGCGATTGTTCACGACGTAGGGTGCAAGCACGACAGCGATGACAGAGGCATCCCATTCCAGGGTGATGTTGTCCTGGAGCATACTACAAACACACTGCTTAGTGGACGGTCAACGCACGTTCGCCAACAGCCTTACGGATGATCGACGACCCAGCGTTTGTCCTGGTCGATACCCATCACGTCAAGACTACGATCCAACTCTTCCTTTCTCATTCCCCCCAAACCATCTGCATTTCCGACAGACATTGTCAGGGAGTATATTTCCGGATGTTGTGGATCCTCTCGGAGAGCCAGCATGGTTGGCGCGAAGAAGAGGCACTCATCGTCGGGATGTGCAGTCAATAGGAGTATGCGAGAGGTGTTGGATCCCGCATCGTCGAGTAAGACATGGGTATTGGAATGAAATGGAAAGTACAGCGAGGACGCCACCAAGACCGTCAGTGCAGACAGCCAGGGCAACATGATGGCAAGTTGAGTCGGGAACTGCCGGCGACGGGTCTGACGATGACCACAACGCGCGACTCGCACGACTACGTTCTCGACTATCCTTTCCATCCCCACGACATCGAGCACGAAGTGTCTCGCACTCGCAAGCGTCTGCCCATCCCAGACCTTCGGCCCGAACAGGTATACTTGAAGCGCATACAGCACTGTATCCACATCGAGCCAGTCGCACGAGATGTAAAGGAGAAGGAGACCGTGGTTGAAACAGAAGACACAGAATTTATCACCTTCACTCATGTGACACCGTTGATTCACTCCTCGCAACAAGTGGTCCGAGTGGACTGGGGGAAAGTCGCCTATATTACCTTGCGGGACCAGGTCATGATGCCCTTACTCCAAGGTATGCTTTGGTGAGCTTCTAGCCTGTTGATTATCACCACATCCATTTACTGTGATTGCAGGGGTATAATCGGGACATACTATTGGCCATTCGTGGCTTATGCAAGAGGGGGTCTTCACGGAAAACCTCTACCGACACGTCCGGTCAAGGGAGAAGGCGTTGGCTGGTTACGAAGTTGGCTGAAGAAACTGGGCTTCAGTAGTATAACTGTTGGCCCACCGAGATAGAGATTGCCTTAAGCTTGGAATGGGCACAGCTTGCTCTTCCCGCACAACTTGCCTCCGAGTCACCTCTTCATCATACTCTCATAAGTACGCGTTGCGGCGGGCCCGGACCCGGGTACTTCCCGCCACTACTGTATCCTTGCCACCCCGAGGACAGTCATTCAATAACTTGTCATCAAATACATGAGCTCGTGATGTACGGAACTTCGAGTGGAAAAGTGTCACATCTGGCACCAGTGGCGTTCTAGTACCCGCCGGTGGCGGCGAGTTGTACCGCCGCCTTTGGTGCGGCAGCCTGTTCCTGTGATTCCGAGTCTGGTCCATCTCCATTTGTCGGACTGACGCATGAATGAAGACGGTGGGGCAACAGGAACCTCCGACAGGTAAGTGAATTCCGAGCTAGTCCCTTTGCAACGCCCGCTACTAGCACACAGTCAGATTTGCCATCATCGTGGCCGCTCCCTTGAGCGATCCGAGCAGGGACTACGGCGCAGAGGGTCTTTCATGAGTTCTCAGGCCCGTCTTTGAAGCTCGAAGCACTTAATCAACGAAAATCGATTTTAGTGCTACCAGCTTGGGGCCCTGAGGCCGGGCCGACTCCCACTGCCACATCGTCAATGATTCCTGTCTCAATTTCAGTCGCTTTTGGTGTCACAGCGTTAACTGGAACTGACTTTTAAAATCCCCGCTGCACAGTGCAGTCCATGTGCAAAGGGGGGCTACTTACATACAACGAATTCTAGAAATCCAGGGTTTGGTTCAAAAATAGCGTCACCACCTTCTTCCCGCTCATTGACAGCTTGACGTACACCTGAGGTCCAGGAACGTCGGGGTGCTTCCCCCTAGAAATACTTATTCTGGTCGCTGGTCACGGCCGGGCGGCGGGTCTGTCCGACAAGTTACGACTGAACAAATTAGGATCGCTTCATGTTGATTGCACACCGCACCATGTTTCTGGCCACATTTGTCATCCGTTTGGTGGATGCGAGACAGAGCCGCCTAGGCGCCCCAGCCACACTTGATTGTGACGCAATGCATTGGTGTATATCTCCTCTAGGTTTGTCCTTTAATCCAGTGACTTTGATTTCTTTAGCAAGGGACCCACTGCAAATGACTTACGGACGGCTGACGGTTTTTGATCACGCACTGGCACTTCTTCCACATGTACGTTTATTGCCGAATTGGGGGGATTTCGGACTTTGTTCAGGTGGGTCTTCGCTACCTGTGCACCGTGCTGTATACTTGAGTGTGCATCGCGATGTTTCTGACATTATTCGGGCTGTGATCCTGTGTGGTGTGATTATGGGGGATAAATCGTTCGGGGCGGGGGAGCACATCTCACTTTCCCCCTCAGATCCTCACCCTCTGTGAGGTTTGACTCGATCTCCAGACAGGACCATATCAGTCGACAACGGTCAAACTCTTTCTGAGGACGATAGCCCAACTCGTATCCAAGACCGAGCCTGCACATTCAACAACATCGCGGCACTTGTCCGTACTCATCACTATGGCCGCCCTCTCCAAACCTTTAGGGAAGAAGAGAGCTCTCCTGATCGCCATACAGCACGTCAGTCGTGGATCCAAGTTCGGCCTTCTACCCAATCTGG
>JBBPRK010001909.1:0-10017 GCA_038093075.1 Boletus patriciae | reverse complement strand
TTACCCATCCCTTTGGGTGGCCCGGGGGGGGGGGGGGGGGGGCCGGGGGGGGGGGGGGGGGGGGGCCCGGGGGGGGGGGGGGGGGAGACGGCGGACGCGGCGAGGGCGGGCTTTCACTATGGCCAGTCGTCCTAGTCTATCATGGGCGTCAGTCGTTTTGTCGCGGATTATGTAACACACACATTCCCACACCCGACCACCATGAAGGACATTGAGCTCGCCGACCTCCACGACGGTGACGACGACGGCGACACCCCCCTCCTCGGCGCACAGCCCACCGAGCATGTCTCGGGCTGGCGGAGCATCGTCCTCGAGGTATGTCCTTGTTCGCGGCGCATTCCAGGCGTAACCAGCATCGCAGAGCGCACCGACCCTGCTGCTCACCACCGTCAGCCTTTTATTCACCGGCGAACTCTTGGACCACGTGTCGGTGAGTACACCACGCACCGCGCATCGACGCGCACCCACACCCGACAGCGCTGGAAAGCCATGCGGACCATTGGCGAGCTCATCGTCATAGTCCCTGTGATCATGAACCTTAAAGGCAATCTCGAAATGAATCTCTCTGCAAGGCTCGGCACCGCCGCCAACATGGGCGAACTCGACGATCCCAGCCGTCGTCGCAAAATCATCCTTGGAAATCTGGCTCTCCTCCAAGTGCAGGCGACCGTCGTCGCTTGCGTGGCTGCCTGCGTGGCCGTCCTTTTGTCCCTGTTTGTCCCAGATCCTCCTCCCCCCTCAGAAGGCCTCGCCGTGAGAGCAGCCCATCCTTTGCCCATCAACACGGGACTACCCAAGTCCGGATTCGTCGAGTAGGCCCCGAAACACTCTTCATCCCTCGCCCTCATCATTCGCTCAGATTCATCATGGTCGCCGCATCTTCCATGCTCTCTGCCTGCGTGGCAAGCGTCATTCTTGGATCATTCATGTCTTTTCTCATTGTACTCTGTCGTCGTTATGGGCGTGACCCTGGTTTGTATCACCTTCCCAATCCCTCCTCTCGATCTGACCGCCGTCCTCAGACAACATCGCCCCCCCAGTCGCGTCCTTTCTTGGAGACTTGGTCACCTTGTCTCTTCTAGGGGCCATCAGCTCGGTCTTGATCAACTGGGTCAACACCGCGTTGCCCCTTATCATCGCGATACTCGTCATATCTTCCGCAGTAGCATGTGTTGTCCTCGTGCGAGGGAACGACCTCGTCAGAGATCTGATATGGCAGGGTTGGACACCACTCTTTGGTGCCATGGTCATCAGTAGCGGAACCGGTATCGTGCTCGATACATTTGCCTCCAGGTATCCAGGATTTCCTCTCCTCGCCGTCGTGATTAGTGGTCAGGTCTTTTCTTGCTCTCTCCTCACACACCGCTGAATCCTCCCAGGCTTACCAGGAAGCGTGGGGTCTATATTTATCTCCCGTCTCTCGACTTCTCTACACGCCGCTGCTTCGCGTCTCTCCCATGCTAGAGACTCTGGACCGTCATCACGGCTCGTCATGACCACGCTCATCTTGGTGACGCTACCGATAGAAGTCATCTTTCTTGTAATACTTCATACTTTTGGCTGGCTCAAATTCCCTGTCGTATTTGCCATCTTTTCCCTCGCTTTCTTCTGCTGTGCAGTAAGTACCCTAGCCTCAGTGTCGACACCTTCTGATTGGTGTGGCAGGTTTGGATATCACTCAACGTCGCACGGTCGCTCACACATTATCTATGGTCAAAGGGGCTGGATCCCGACATGTACGCGTTACCCATCCACTCTGCGCTGATGGACTTGATAGGACAGTTGCTCCTCGTGTTGTGTTACGGGCTAGTCTCCTTCTTGGGCGTAACTCTATAGTTGTATCTAACCCCGTAGACTAATCAATGGCAAATACCCCACGACCGCATTGTCCCTAACCTACACGAGTACATTATATAGGCACATCATGTTACACTGACTTCCCGGTCAAGATACGTCGACGTCGAAATCCATCGGTGTCATTGGTTCCTGTCCCGACTCGGCCTCCGCGGCGGCATCGAGATCGAGATCCGTCAAATCCTTGTCCTTGTCCTTGTCTTTCTCTTTTTCCTTGTCCTTCTCCGTCGCTGCCTTGCCTCTCGGCTTACGTGGTCTCTTAGCTCTCGGCTTCGCAGCCTTGGCCGTCGACGCCGTCCCGTTTTCATCCCCATCCTCCTCCCCATCATCTCGCGCGGCAGCAGCGCTCACCCGACTCCTCGTCCGACCCCGTGCCCGTTTCCCCGACCCCCGCGAGCGACGCGCCGTGGGCACCCGCCTCGCGCTCACCGACGTAGACGCCTCCTGGTCCACGTCGTTCTCCCCATCAAAGTACTCATTCCTCGCCATCGTCCGATCGCTCCGTCTCTCCCCCGCCAACGCCGTCCCCCTCTCCTCGTCCCGCTCCTCCCCCGTCTTGTCCTCGTCCGCCAGCAGCCCCTCGAGATCCGGCGGTATCTCCTGCATCGCCACGCTCGGCGCGCCCTGCAGATACCTCAGCTTCGTCCGGATCCCGATCGTGATTTTCTGCAGCGACGCGGGCGAGTTTTGGTTCTCGACGCGGCCGGTCAGGGGCGGATGGAGTTTCCACTCCGAGTCTCGGAAGAACGGGTCGTAGACGGTCGCGGGGAGCTCGTCGGGGATCTCGGCGCCGACGAGGACGGCGGTCTCGTACGTCCAGCACCGGCTGACGTTTTTGATGGTGTACCCGCCGCCGCCGACGACGAGCAAGGGCACGTTGAACTTGCGCACAAAGTTGACGCATTCGCCGTGTGCGGCGATCGAGAGATTGAATGCGCCCAGTCGGTCGCAACCCAGCGAATCTGCCCCGCATTGCAGGACGATGGCGGTCGGGCGAAAGGAGGTGACGGTGTCTTCGATGACGGTCTTGAACACGGTGAGATACATCTCGTCGTCGATCCCGTCTTGGAGGGGTACGTTGAGGCAAAAGTGTTTGCCAATGTTGGCTCCGTTGTCGTCGAGCTTGCCCGTGCCGGGAAAGAATTCGCCGGTGTACTTGTGAAACGAGACGGTCATGACGCGGTTTGAGTGGTAGAAGGCGAGTTCCACGCCGTCGCCGTGGTGGATGTCGATGTCGATGTAGAGCACCCGTGGATGATGTCTAGGACGGGCGGTGAGGGCTCTGCGACACGCGCTTGGAGTGGTTCAACCTACCTGAGAAGCTCCAGGATGGCGAGGACAATGTCGTTGACGTAGCAAAAGCCGCTTGCTTCGCCTCGTTTGGCGTGGTGGAGGCCACCCGACCAATTGATGGCGGTGTCGCACGCGCCAGCGCAGAGTTTGCGTGCGCCGGCGAGGGAAGCGCCGGCGTACATGCGACAGAAATCGTACATGTCGGAAAATATGGGACAGTCTTCGACGCAGTTGAACGTGTCGATCAAGTGTCGCATGTCGTTTTGATTGCCCGGGGTTACCCTGTATGATGATGATGATGATGATGATGATGATGATGATGGTGATGGTTGGCTGATCGTAGGAAGCGACGCGACGCGAGGCGCACCTGGACAGAAAATCGACATAGTCGTGGTCGTGGTACATTTCGAGCTCGGCCTGCGTCGCGGGGCGCGGGTTGTGCATGTGGTGAATCTGCTTGTCGAGGCCGTACCCCATGACGAGCGCGTTGGTGAGCGTCAGCCGATGGGGTTTCATCGGATGTCGTTCCTAAAACCAGAGTAAAGCAAAAACGTCGACGCGGGGAATCATGCGAGTCGCGCACCCCGTAATGATATTCGCCCACGCCTTTGGGGAAGAAATAGGACACTATGGGACGCGAATGGGGCTTTTCGTGTCCGTGTCGAGCGGGGGAGTGTCGATGAGGTTGAGCGCGCGAGAGCGAGAGGGGGCGGGGACTTACGTGGACGTATTCGGTGATGGGTTGGGCGGTTCCGTGTGGGCCTCGGTCGTCAAAGTAGGCAGAGGCGGAAAAGGTCGTGGATTGCGCGGTTCGAACCATGGCGGCGGGATAAGGACACGGACGTCGTCGATCGAAAGCCGCGTTGGGGCACCCCGCGTGACAGTTGTACACGGCGCCGGTGTCAGTGTTAATATTGCAGCACCGTGTTCTGAGGCGAACGTCGTATGAGCCGCGCTTGGTCGTTACAGAAAGCTGTGGTTCTAGACGATCGTAACTTACCTGGCGGTATGGTTCGAAAAGGGAGCGGTGTCGAAGCAGGTCCAGCTTGAAGTCAAGCTTATATAAGGGTCGGGCGTTGTCTCTCGCGTCCACCGTCGTCAGACTCACGGTGAAGGCGTTTCTTTTCCTACCAACACTTTTCGTCACGAGACAGATCTACCCTCCAGAACTGCGTCTCGACGTGCTCTATGGTGGTCAGTGTCACCCAGTGGCCGCACTGACACCCATAGACGACCCTCCCACTTGACCTGCGCTTGACGCGTTGGACGTGCATTGGCGACTGTAATTTACCAATGCATGCACATGTTCACAGACAAGGCTATCGGCCTAGGTTGGGGTATTCACCAATACTACGGGAAGTGGCCGTTCTGGCGCTACTCCGGCATGCAGGAACCCGCCCCTGTCGCGTTCTCCCTCTGGAACATGTGGTCTCATCTGCAAGGCGCTCGCCTTTCCCGTCGGAAAATGCCTAAGAGTTATTCATTCAGAGGATACAAATGGCTAGTAGTATCTCATACCAGAGGTGAGCACCTTGCGTCTGGCGCTTTTTTCCGTCTGACCAGGACGTAGATTTCAAGTTGCCACTTTTGGCTACCCTCTATGCGCTCTACTATACGCTCGTCCGCACGGCCAAGTTGTAGCCTCGCCCATCCAAGCTCGACGACGACAATGGACGCTGGCGCCTACGTTTCGCATGGTCTGCGTTGTACACCGTCACCTATCTGTCTCACGTCACGTATCTAAGCGTACTCGCTCGATTCGACTATGCATGCAGCGTGGTCTTCAATCGGTTGTTGTATCCCTTCCCGGTCCCATTTTTCCAATGGTTCCCTTATGCATCCAAGACACACTACCCACGGCATAGCTGCATGGCCAGGCATATTTGTACTTCTACCCACGCGCTCGAGCTATTCGATTTTCCACCCCTGGGTCGCGCCCTGGACGTACATGCCCTTGGCATCTAAGCACTGCTCCCATTGCCCAGTTCTGGTACGACTTTTTAATACAAGATTCTCAAGGCGGGGGCTGGCGGCCAAGTCAAAAGTAAGGATGACACAATAATTGGACATGCCTACGGTCCACTAACTAAACTAGTCGACAGATTTTGTTTATCTCAGACATCGCGATTGAATACAGGATTACGCTAGAATTCCTTTACTCTCGACGATCAGCAAGAGACTGGTCAACAATTATATCAACATTTCCTTCCGACTCGACGACCGAATTGTCAATTTCCAATTATGCATGTTGCGATATCAAGCCCACCAAGAGGAACCGCTTGTGCTGGCAAAACGTTGCGAGCGGACGTTTGATCTTGACTCCTTCCGTACTATAAAGCCACCACACATGTCATTCGATGTCCCAAACACAAAGACGGCCAGCAGATTCACTTCCAATTCCTATTTGCCATGCTCCATGCGAGCAGCACGTTTCACTCGCCATCATCGAAGTTCTACCGGCTAAACCGAGATTCCCATGGGCGTTCCGCGCGCGCAAGACCATCCACATGAACGCACAAAAGGGACTTCCCGCCTTCCCCCTAGCTTGGTCCCGTTGACCTTTTTGATCCACTGTTCGAACACCCTGCCGCACAAGTTCACCGCGACGGGCTTGTCTGCTTCGTTCAGGACGTTCCCCGTGAGCTCGTACATGCTCGTACGCCGATCGAGTCTCTGCATGGGGCTGCCACTCAGATATCGTGGTGGGCGGTGTCGGTCGCGTTGGACACGATTGTATTGAGCATGAGTTTCTGGGACATGGCGATGTCTGAACAGCAGGCGCCTGGTATCTCGCTTGCTTGTTCTTCCTTGAAGAGAGAGTAGAGGAAGGACGGAGTGAGAGCCCTGCTTTCATGGGACCCCATGCGCGTTATATATATACATGTCCGACGATGTAAAACAGAAACGACGCTCGACAGGAGAGGACGTTCACACCCACGCCCGTTGTCTCAGCCCACCCCTCCCACTGCAGGGTTCGCATGACACCGAATGGCAGGTCCAAGAGAGACACATGGAAATGATCCTCGCGAGCGAACTGCCAGTAAGATCAGAAAACGCGAACACGTTTTGCCCTTGGCGTCGATGCGTTCCTTTTTCGGACATCGCGGTGTAGGGCTACGCACACCATGCCCCACACCTTTGGCTTTCCTTCAGAATCGTGTACTCTCGACTAGAGGTAAGCCATAGCTATATCTCCGTTACTGAGATTGGGTCCTTACTCCTCCCACTTTCGGTACTTGCAGTCCCGTGTGCTCTCGACTGGAGGACTTCCACTTTCAAACTCGTATTACCCTTTCATACAAACAACCGCGTTGAATCAAGTTCGGTGAGCAAACATGGATTCGAAAGGTACTTGTGTCTTTCTGTCGCAGTGCGGAGCAGTGAATAATGTACCTACCAGTTGAACAGTTGCATTTGCAGGCGGATTCTCTCGTCGCCCAGTTTAAGCAAAGACGGGGGACCAGTTACATCGGCGATGCGGTCGTCCTTGATCGTGAAGCACTGGAGCTCTGCCCACTCGGCCACCCCAAGCGAGCTGCCTCTTTGGCTCAGCTGGCAATGCATCTAAATGATCGTTACGGTCAGCTTGGAGCAACGGGGGACCTTGAGGAGGCTATTCTCCTCGACCGAGAAGCCCTCAGCCTTTGCCCACAAGGACACCCTGATCGGTCGTTGGCTTTGAACAACCTTGCAGTTCGTCTATGCGCTCGGTACGCCCGGCTCGGGGCAATGCAGGACCTCGATGAGGCCATCCTCCTCTCCCGAGAGGCACTCAGCCCTTGCCCGCAAGGGCATACCGATCGGTCAACATTGTTGGACGGCCTTGCAGTTCATCTCGCCACTCGGTACCAGCAGCTCGGGGCAATGCAGGACCTCGATGAGGCCATTATCATTTCCCGAGAAGCGTTCGACCTTTCCCCACAAGGACACCCTGCTCGGTCGAGATTGTTGAACAACCTTGCAGTTCATGTCTACACTCGGCACAAGCAGCTTGGGGCAATGCAGGACCTCGATGAGGCCATCGTCTTTGACCGAGAAGCACTTGACCTTCGCCCGCACGGGCACCCTCTTCGATCTAGCTCTTTGCACAACCTTGCAGCTCATCTCGCCACCCGGTACAGGCAGCTCGGGACGATGAAGGACCTCGATGAGGCCATTGTCCTGAACCGAGAAGCACTCGACTTTCATCCACCAGGGCACCCTCGTCGAGCCAGCTCTTTGAACAACCTTGCACTTCATCTCTCCGGTCGGTACAAGCAACTCGGGGCAATGCAGGACCTCGATGAGGCCATTGTCCTCAACCGAGAAGCGCTTAACCTTCGCCCGCAAGGACATCCCGATCGGCCTACCTCCTTGAACAACCTTGCAATTGATCTCTCCAGTCGGTACGAGCGTCTCGGGGCGATGCGGGACCTCCATGAGGCCATTGTCCTCGGCCGAGAAGCACTTGACCTTTGCCCACAAAGGCACCCTCTTCGACCTATGTCTTTGAACAACCTCGCACTTCATCTCTACAGACGGTACAAGCAGCTCGGGGCAGTGCAGGACCTCGATGAGGATATTAACCTCCTCCGAGAAGCACTCAATCTTCTTCCACAAGGGCACCCTCTTCGAGCTGGCTCCTTGAACAATATTGCAGTTCATATCTCCGGTCGGTACAAGCAGCTCGGGGTGATGGAGGACCTCGATGAGGCCATTATCTACAACCGAGAAGCGCTTGACCTTTACCCGCAAGGACACCCTGATCGGTCAACATCATTGGACAACCTTGCACGGCATCTCAATGATCGATTCACACGGTCGAAGCAGTTACAGGATAGGGAGGAGCTATTCAGTCTCTACGCTCAACTCGTACATACGCCCCACGCTGTATCTATCAGTGATCTTACTGCTGCCAGATCATGGACCCATGCCGCCGAGCATTTCCAGCATCCCATGATACTTCTCGCATATGAAACATCTCTTCGACTACTCGTTCAACATCTCGCCACTCTCCCGTCATTACCTCAACATCTAGTCATCCTCAAGGACCTTGCATCATCGCTTGCGGTAGACGCGTTCTCAGCTTGTCTTCGTAAACATGCTCCTGCACATGCAGTCGAGCTTCTCGAACAAGGCCGGGGGGTCTTTTGGAGTCAACTTAGTCGCCTCCGTTCTCCGCTGGATGATGTCGTCGTATCTAGCCCAGCAGGAAAGATGTTGGCAAACGAGTTCACGCGGCTGGCCTTGCTCATTCGCAGTACCCTCAATTCACCTAGTGCAGACCAGCATGAACGACTGTGCAGTCTCAACCTCAAATTGCAGACGGTTGTGACCGATATTCGCAAGCTCCCTGGTCTTTCCCGTTTCCTTCTTCCCTCGCTCTTCCCCGACCTCCGACGTGCAGCCAGTGGGGGACCCGTCATCATTGTTAATGCGAGCCAGTATAGTTGTGATGCGCTTATAGTCTTCCTCGATCGCGACCCTATTCACATTCCGCTGCACATCACACAGAAAGGTGTTCGAGAGCTGTCAAAGGAACTCTATACCTTGACTGTGCGCGCAACGAGGGGGGACGTGACGAAACAGCTCGCGTTCTTCTTACGGGAACTTTGGGATCAGATCGTATCGCCCATTGTTGATTGCCTCCAGAAGACCCATCCATCTCAATCGCGCATATGGTGGTGTCCCAGTGCCGAGTTCTCTGTGCTACCCTTGCACGCTGCTGGCCCATTCAGGAAGGGCGAACAGAATCTCCCCCATCTCTACGTCTCGTCTTACACCCCCGCCCTGACTGCTCTCATTCGTGCCAGACGGCCTCCCAGTGATCCATCGAATTCTACAACTCAACAGATACATTTCGTCGCCATCGGTCAAGGTAAAGCTGCTGGCGAGACCGAACTCCTTTCAGTAGGCGCGGAACTGGACAACATCGGTCAATGCATCGACGGCCTCGCCACATTCACGCGTATAGACGGAGAGCAAACATACATTTCTAGGGTCGTTGAAGAACTTGGCAAGAACGAATGGGCTCACCTTGCATGTCATGGCCTCCCAAATCCGGAACAGCCATTCGAGTCGGCTTTCGCTCTCCACGACGGGCACTTTACAATCCAACAGATCATCGGGTGCGATTTGAAGAATCCTGAATTTGCATATCTCTCTGCGTGTCATACGACTGTTGGATACGAAGAGAGTCCGGACGAGGTGATCCATCTCGCGTCAGCAATGCAGTTCGCCGGGTTCCGTTCTGTGATCGGGACGATGTGGGCGGTGGACGATGGTGAGACGAACAAGATCACATCGACTTTCTACAAGCATATGGTGGACGAGTCTGGTCGTCTGGATCATACCCGCGCGGCGTACGCGCTGAACAAGACGATGAGATCTGTCAAGATACCATTGGATCAACAGGTTCTTTATATCCACCTCGGTGCTTAGTTCTAGTATATCCTCGTTCGTCTTCTGACTATGCATTTCTCGCACTCGCTGTGTATGACTGCTATCAAACATGCTATCCTTTATTTTGTGGTTCGTGTGAGGCGCAAGTATATAGTCCGTAGTACATTAGATCCTCGCCCTTGTACTCAGTCCCGAATACTTGACGAACACTGGAGATAGTAAGGGAACCCGGCCCATATGGATCCTAAGACGGATCGGTCGGGGTACCAGTGTACGGCCAGCTGACGATGATCTTGTGTCTTCTTTTCCATCCCTGTTCAACAGGCGGCACACGAGAAAATACACCGTCGCCGACATATGCCATGCATAATCGTCGACGTCGTGTTGGAAGTCGTAAATCAAAAAGTTAGCAGGGAACGGGGTGTGGGAGGATACTTACCCGTCGCGTTTTTCGGGTGGGTCGGGAGGGTCGAGTCACCCCACCAAGAG
>JBBPRK010001908.1:0-10021 GCA_038093075.1 Boletus patriciae | reverse complement strand
GTTTCGCTGGGGTTAAATGGAAGATGGGGGTGATGAGGGAGGGCGGTACCTTATGGGTACGCTCCTCATCGCGTTCCGATGCTTCGCATTCTTCTTTGAGGCAGGCGAGTTGCCACCGTATGTTACATACCTCTGCCAAAAGACTGAGGTTGGGAGTCAGAGTTACACCATGAGTGAAACGAGTTTGGAGAGGAGGGGTTGGAAAGGGGTTGTGCTCGCGGTTGTATCGTTTGAGATGGTACTGATAGCGAGGAAGGTAGGGGTTGCCTGGTATTCCAAGATGGTTGAAGGCAGTGAAGGGGATTGGAGATGTAATCTTCCGAGCGTCATCTGGAAGGCGTATGGTGGAGAGCGTGACCTCCCACATGGTGCTGTCAGAATTGACATCAGGTAGCTGGCTATGAATAATATGGACGGTCTTGTGGCGCCAAAACACGTTCCTGACACTCGGCAACAACATGTGATATTGCGTGGAGTTTAGAACTAAGTGTGCGGACATATGGTTACTAACGGCGTTATGTATGTGTGATCCCACTGCTCCTAAACAACTATTGTCTAGGTAGCTAGGTGGTGTACCATAGTCGAGTATACCGGGTTCAGGTTGAAAAACCTGAAAGTAGGAGATTTTTAAGGCATTAGAGGGGTTGGTCATCATGCTTCCAGGTTCCTCGAGTTCCAATCTGTCTCACTTAAATGCCTGGCAGGTGTCAAGGTTTGATTTCATGACATGATTGACACCTGTCAAAGTGTGACTCGGCACAGGGTAATGTGACTCACACGTCAGTAGCGCAAGCATCAGCTCCACACCTGTCATTCCTAAATAGGAAGTATGTAACATGGCACACATTACTTGGCCACTTATTCGGTGAGTATCATTATCGTCATTATGGGGCATTACTAGTATCTCCATTACTCGATCTCCGTTTACTTGGTTGAATCGTAGGTAAGTTCCTTCAGTTCTCTTGTCAATAGATACTAAATTCTGTCGTTGCCATGGTCGTCCCAATAGTATATCTAACGGACATGTAGTAGTTACCCAGTAGTTACTAGTAGTAATTAATCCCCCGATCTTAAGTTCCAGATCGGGTATGATTCCTTTTAGGGTACTAGTGCCACCTTTGCATCGTGTAACATCATAGATGCGCCGACATCCATTGGTACTTTTAGATCTTTTTCCCACACTCGCTGCTTGATTAGATTAACTTCGCTACCAGAGTCTATTATTGCACTGTAGGTATATCTACCTACTCATACTGGTACTCGCAGTAGTGTACTATGATCAGCGCATATATTATTACTGATAGTGTTAGCCGATGTCATAGTCTTGACACAGATCTGATCAGCAAGTGCAATGCTTAATTCCCATAACATACCTATTATCTTACCCGCTGTCAAGCTAATTTGGGTATTTAGTATCTTAGTTAGTATGTCACGTGGTGTAGTCTGCATGGAAAGTTCCGTCCGGCGAATATTCGGAGTTCTAGAACTTTCTTTCGCTTCAGGTTCCTGACAGACATTGAATTTATACTTCCGTTCTGGGGTAAGTCGGTTCTTACTTCCTTTCCTCTTACTCTCATCTCCCTTCTTCATAGTGTCTTCCATCACCACGTCTGGGGCACATGCATCAGGTGCATGCATCATTTGTGCTCCCAATAGGGCATTCGGTGGCGGTGGGGCTTTGGTTCGTCGGTAAGTTTGATTGTTTCGATCATTCTTCTTCGTCTGTGCTGATCTACTTGCATCAGCTCCTTTGTCTCGCCATTGTGACCACTTCAGGTCTTGGCACAACTTCATCTCCTCAACATTCTTCGTTGGGCATTGGTTTGATGGGTCGTTTGATGGTGTTGGGTATTTCAGTGCGTCCTCTTTGATGCCTCGGCGTTCTTTGGATTGTACTAACTTCTCCTCACCGTCCATTTCAGTCCTCTCGCACTCATGCGCTCGAGGCTGGTCGGTCGGTTCAGAGTTCCTACTGGTTTCTTGCGGTATCACAACTTCATTGCATTGGGTTGATGCTTTCCGAGGTAAGTAAACTCCATCCATGATCTCTTTTCAAGTCGTCCGTGCTAATTGTCAATCATGCGGTGTACAATCAGCAGCGTATACTTCGTACTCATTTTCTTCATCTTTGTCTGTGTCAGTTTCATCATCATCAGGTAAGTCGAGTTTGTGATCACTATCATCCCTATTACTGACATTCGGTACAATATAGTTTGTGGATCCTCGTTTGTAGCACACTCAACTAACCGTGATTAGGTGCGAGTTCCCTTTTCAGTCCTCCTGTAGAGGGAAATCCTCACATCTCTGAGTAGTTCGGTAGTACGTGTCCAATAACATCTCACCTCCTTCACGCCGAAGGGGGCCTTCGTCATGTGGTAAGGTAATGCGTCTTCATTGATCATATACTAATAGTCCTCTATGTAGTAAGTCTTGTATCAGTTGACAGTTACATAGTGTATGCTGATGGCTGCTGCAGCCATAACATGAAAAAGGAGGCATAGTATTTGGAGTTGGTACATTACTTTGGGTAGTACTCGTAGTAGACAAATTTGTCTGTCTACGTTCGGCACCAGTATTTTCACTAGACCAGTTTAATACTACCTGTTGCTTAGGCTTATTGAATATCTGTGTGATACTCGGATTTAACATGAAAGCCTTATAGTAGGCTTGAGCATATGCAGGATCATTGATACTAAGTCGGCTCATGTCATCTATTAGCCTTGTTGAACTTATAGTGTACTATTTCATTCATTATCGTAGTATACAGTAGTTTACCGTATATGGTTACCACCATTACATAAGCGAACCACTTGTATATATCATTCGAACTCCGCGTCTGAGTTCTAATAACATCTCTTCCTGATAACACTACATGTGTTACGGTCGCTCTCTAGCGCCTAACATAACGAACTTAGTCGATTTTTCTTTTGTTTCTTATCTTATCTCTTGTCTTGACTGATAAGATTCCCCTTTAGTCTCATGACAGCTATGCTGCCTTCGCACCAGGCCTGCACCTGCCCTTTACCTCATGCAGTGCATGACTTCATATTACATTCAGTGCTGTGCACTTCTATGCTTCTTCATTCATTTACCACATGCCTCATGTTAACCTTTCATATTTCATTAAGGCAGTGCCTTCTCTATGGCAGTGCTTGATGCACACCCCCTATGCATATTTTCACTCTTCTCTTCCATTCTGCCACTGCCGTGCGGTTGCATCATGTCTATTCTTCCATTCCATGGCTATGCTTGATGCATGCCTCTAACTCATGTTACTTACATACTTAGTCTATGTTTGGACACGCATTGGTAGATTCGGTACAATCATGTACAAACCTTGTAGTAGTATTTAAGGCCTAAGCCGCCACCGGAGAACTGCAGTTCAGTTCTCCTGGTCTTTCCCCATAAAGCCACCAGACAAGCGACTCCTGATCCACTGCTAGTGCTCTGAACAGTTATCAGCCTTTGTTGCCAATAGACCGTGCAGCTTAGTCGCCTTTGACAGTCACTTTGAGCAGTGATCGTGCCCTTACTCGGATTCCCTAAAGACACCTCGATGGGCTTTTTGGGTTGTTTCAACATGCCACCACTTCAGCATCTCAACCCAACCGGTATGTCCTAGTTCTTCCTCACCTTGAACTAGTCTACGCCTGGACTCCAACAGGTTATGAGCCCTGATAGCAAAGCAATGTATTGCACCTAACGGCTGCAACATCTGCTAACTATTCAGACCGGTTCAAATACTACACGGAAATGCTGCATGTGTTCACACCTGAATTGTGGCACTGTGTCCCGCTGCACTCTTTGCGCAGGACGCTAGTAGGGGGAAACTATGTCGGTTCAATTCACTGATTTATTCACACAGAACCCTCTACAAAAATGTCTTCCTCCAACTCCAAGTCAGTTTCCACCTCCATCCCCGTCTTCACCGGTGCAAATTATGCTGCCTGGTGGCCCTCCATGATGGCCTACTTGCAGTCCACTGGCTGCATGTGGATTGCTAAGTTCAAGGAGCCCGTCCTTGAAGACACTTCTACCAAGGATGACTGCGACTTTTTCATCACCTGGACCAAGGCAAACAATACCATTGTCGGGTCTATAAAGAATACCTTCTCCGACTCCCTCAAACTCAAGCACCAAACTGTCTCAGATGCCAAGACCCTCCTTGGGCTCCTAGGGGATGAGTATGCTGCACCAGGTATCACTGGCGCATATGCGCTCTTCAAAGAGCTGCTTGACTGTAAAGTCTCCTCTTCGGCTCATCCTGAGCCTTATCTCCACCGCTAGGCTCTCTTGTGCCTAGTACGTAGTCCTTATTACTCATCCTTCTCCGACATTCTCCGATCTTCTATGATGACGCGTCCCTCAGTTATATAGTGACTCGTCTGTACAATGTAGTCTTACACTTGTTCTGCGCAATCTAGTGTACTCTCGTGTCCCTTGTCCTACGTCCCAAGTCCCCTTCGAGTACCCTGTGAAATACCTTCGCCGAAACCACTTCAACCCAGATAACTGTCTAGAGACGTTGCGACTCTTCGTGAGCTCCTCCTCTAGGTAGTTTTGTCCTTGACGTCCTCTGTAGTATGCCTCGCGTAACACCGTCCCCGTCGTTCTCATCTACACACGACACCACCCCTCTCAAGTACCGTCTAGGTATTCCTGTCTCCTCCTCTTGCAACTTTGATGTCGCTGACCACCGTCTATTAGAAGATGAGTGGCTCAACGGAGACTCCTCCGTCTCCCGCTTCCTGCTCTACAGAGCAGTGGAAATGCAAGATGAGCAACCTGTTGCCTCATCGTCAGCTGTCACCCTTGACAGCCCTCCTCCCTCGCTCGCCACAAGGCTTGAGCCCATTTACGAGTCTGACGAAGACTCCCCTCCCCCGGCCAAGTGCTCCAAATGCACTCATTGGAACCAGATCATGGCTCCACCCACTGATCATTGGGATGAGGAAGATCTCGTCGACATCTATGGCTCAGGGATGGATGACGACAATGATGGGTTCATCCACATGTGCTCATACATACTCCACTCACTCTGCCCACATGACTCACTAATGGCAGCTCTTGCGCCCACAGCTAGTAGTTATATAAACATGTGTGATAGTGTATGTCCATGCAATGAAAATCATTGCAACTGCTCTAAATATGTGCATCAGTGTGAGGACTTTATGAATCATTGGATACTAGACTCGGGTGCTTTGATGCACTTTACCCCTTGAATGGATGCCTTTACAACTTATCATAAGTTTAGTAAAGAAGAGCGCCTACCTGTGCAAACGGCTGCTTCTACCATTTTTGTGGAAGAAAAAGGAACCGTCCGACTAAGATTGACTGACGACCATAAGCACTCACACAATATTGAGCTGCATGATGTTGGGCACATACCTAACTCCGGCGTCAACCTCATATCCCTTGGGCACCTGCTACGTGCAGGAGCTAAAGTAACTGGAGAAATGAACACCATCACTGTAACATATGGTGATGGCAACATCCTGGCGCCATTCACCACCAGCTTCTTAGGCCGAAATATGTATACCTTGAAAGGATCTCCTGTTCATGATCGTGCCCTAGGAACTATAGATTATGAAACGGTTTATCGTCATCTAGGACACCCTTCAAAAGAGGTTGCCAAACAGGCCAAACAGCATACATCTGGACTACCGGACTTCATGATCCCTAATAACTCCAAAGTCTGCCCAGGATGCGCTAAAGGCAAACAACCTCAATGATCCTTCCCTTTAACTACCATGCGCGCAAAGCGCGCCTTTGAGCTTATCCATACGGACATTAATTCCTTCCCAATCGACTCATACCACAAATACAAGTACCTAATCATCTTCCTCGATGATTTCACCTCTATGGCTTGGACCATACCGTTGCACGCCAAAAGTGCTGCAATAATGGCTACTCGCCAGTTTCTTCAAATGGTGAAGACGCAATTTCAAGCATCAGTACAAGGTTGGATGTCGGATTTCGGTGGAGAATACAAATCCACCCCCACATCTATAATAGGACACCCCTGTCCCACCTTCAATGGCGTACACCATATGAAGCGCTTCATAGCAAGCAGCCTCAGATTGACCACTTGCGCGTGTTTGGTTGTGCGGCATACGTCTTCCTTCCATCCGATGTTCGGGCAGATAAGCTCACTCCAAAGTCGGAACTTATGGTATACCTGGGTGTGGCACCTAGCAATGATGCCAACTTCTTATTTATGCATTCCCCCAACAATGTCCTCTTCATCCCTGTACAAGCTGATTTTTCGGAAGCACAATTCCCAAAATGTGACAGACCTGTCAAAAGGCTGACCAGAGTTTCTGCTGATATCCCGGCAGAACCGCCCATCAAGGCCCCTATCCCTCTCGTTGAGGAAACCCCTCCTCAGTCATGCTCCTTGTCTCCAGACCAACGTCCTGTAATACCACCTGCTGCCCCCACACCGGTAAGGCAGCCACCTGCTCCTAGGAAGCAATGCCCACCACCACCAGCTGTTCCCCCTGCCCCACACCGATCTGGCCGCGAACACAAGATCCTGGTTCGACCGGATAATATATATGGTGACGACTGTCATCCAACTGAACAAGTACGTGATATTGAGTGCGAAGATCGTGATGCACGCAGACAGCTACCTGGCCAATTCCCCGACACACCAGTCCCACCTCCTCCTGCTGCTGATAGCGAGGATGATGTCGAACGACTATGTCATGAGGGGGGATCTGGATTGGCCACCTATCTACTTTCCAAGGTGTTACCCACGGTTTCTGCAGAAAATAAACCAATCTGCGAATGGACTTATAGGGATATTCAAACCCTACCTCCTGATCAACAAAAAGAATGGAGGAAAGCGTGTACTACTGAGCTAGACATGCTCAAACAACAAGATGTATTTGAACTTGTCGATGCGCCAAAAGGCCACAAAGTCATAAACAATCACTGGGTTTTCAACGTCAAACCCGATGGCTGCAAATGCGCCCACCTCGTAGCACAAGGCTTCTCCCAGGTCGAAGGCATAGACTTTGACCAGGTATTCTCCCCTGTCGTATGATTTGAGACTGTGCGCTTAATGCTTGCACTCGCCTGTATCGAAAACTGGCACATCAAAGGATTGGATGTTCGAAGCGCCTAATTATATGGCAAGCTAGATGAAGAGATCTATATGAAACAACCCGAAGGCTTTGCAGTCAAAGGGCAAGAGTACAAAGTGCTCTGCTTAAAGCGTGCCCTATACAGCCTTAAACAAGCCGGACGTTCCTGGTGGGAGACTCTAAATGAGTCAATGAAAGATCTCAGATTCAAACGTCTGAAATCCGATGCCGGCATCTTCCTCTACAGGAAGAAAGGCACTGCTGTCGTTGTAGCCATAGTCTACATTGATGATGCTCTCTTCTGTGGGCCAGACATCAGGACCATTAAGGAAATTAAAGCTGCTTTTATAAAGCGCTGGGAATGCAGGGATCTAGGTCCTGCTAAGGAGTTCCTACACATGAACATCCAACGAGAAGGCAGCAAGATCATGATTGATCAATGTGCGTATCTTGAAAAGATCCTGCAAAGATTCGACCTTGTCAATGCTCAAGTAGCTCCTACCCCTCTTCCTCAGGGTTATCACCCAACGGCTCATGAAGGTGTCGTGGACCCCAAATTCAGATCACTCTTCCAACAAGTGATCGGATCTCTGCTTTACCTTATGCTTGGGACTCGTCCTGATATAGCATATGCAGTGATCGCCCTCTCGAAGCATGCAGCTAAGCCATCAAAAGATCACCTTGATTGCGCATTCTATATATGCCGCTATCTACTCGGGACATGTTACTATTCCCTTGTATTTGATGGATCTACCAAAGCTGGCTTAATCACTTATACCGATTCTGATTGGGCATCAGATCCGATCTCCATACTCTTCCACGGAGGCTGAATACATTGCGCTCTCAGACTGTAGCAAGCAACTCATATGGATTCGAACCATAATAGAAGAATTAGGCTACTTTTTAGAGCCTATACTGATCTGTGGAGATAACCAAGGTTCCATATTCATGGCAGACAATCCAGTCATGGAAAGTCGCTCAAAACATATTGATTTACAATGGCATGGCATCTGCGATTACATCAAGGAAGGCCTCATCAAGATATTCTACATAGAAGGGACTAAAAATCCTGCCGATATGTTTACCAAAAACCTTGGCCAAGAAGCTCTCAACAATTGCAGACAACAGTTAGGTCTCGTACTCTACGACAAACCACAGTCATAGTACTGGTATGCTTACGCGCTCAAAGCAGCTGCTTAGCAAGGGGGAGTGTTGAACATATAGTGTACTATTTCATTCATTATCGTAGTATACAGTAGTTTACCGTATATGGTTACCGCTATTACATAAGCGAACCACTCGTATATATCATTCGAACTCCACGTCTGAGTTCTAATAACATCTCTTCCTGATAACACTACGTGCCACCACTTCAGCATCTCAACCCAACCGGTATGACCTAGTTCTTCCTCACCTCGAACTAGTCTACGCCTGGACTCCAACAAGCCTATCAATGTCTGTACTTGATGTCTTACTAGGTTTCTTCTCTTCTTTGTGTTTCCTAGCTGACTTTCCAGAATACTCTCTGGTTGGTGAGTGACTAGAGGTCTTCCTAGGTCCTCGGGACTTCTTTCGGTATCTAGTATCATAGTCACTTTCATCCAAACTGTCTGAGTCTGAGTCATCAGGTTCAGCATCTGATTCAGGGGTTAATTCAGTAGCACATTGTGTGGTACTGCAAGCTTTCCAGTCGAACCTGTACCAGTGGAGTAGTTGTTCTATGGTAGTAGTTATTTCCTCCATTGTGTATGGTTCTGATACATCTCTAGTAGGCGAACCAGCTAGTAGATGTGTGTCCAGGGTCTTTCGCATGTCCAGGGGAATTCCTAGCCAAAAGTAGATATTGACATCCTTCTCCTGGATTACTTTGTCATTCTTGAGGCCTTGAGCTACCACCATAAACTCTTGGACGTAGTACTTCCAAGCAGCTAGATTGTTGAGGGTCTTCATAGAGAAAGCTTCTATAAGCTTCTTGATATCTCTCTTACGGTAGTGAGCTCCATCTCGGTCTGCATCATATAGCTTGAGAATTTGTCTCTTGAGGGCTTCCCAATCATGATCCCTATACTCATCCAAGGATTCAATTGATCGGGATACTTTGGTACTGCAGTAGTTGGTGATTCCTTCGCATTTCTTCTTGTCAGAGGTGATTTGACAGTCAGCCAATACTCGCTTGTACTGGCGAATGAAGTCCCAAACATGGTAATAATGTCCCTTGAACTTCTCTAGGGCTTCTCGGCTATGTTTGCCAGGAAGTAAGTGAGGTCCAGTAGTTCCTTGAACCATGGTAGTAGTTGGTGTAGTAGTGGAGATTGTCAGTAAGGTTTGAGGGTAATAACTGGGTTAGGGTAGCTGAAGCAAGATCTTCAACACCCCCTTGCGGTGGGCTCCAGTTGACTTCTTTCTAGGCAACAAGCAAAGAACACTAACTAGAATGCTCTCCAGACAACTGCTTTTGCCTCCACGGATAGAACACTAGAAGCTAGGGAAATAGACTCTCCTAGGCAAAACAGTCCCAGTAACACTAGGATTGAGTCGGTGAGTGACTTAGTGTACCAGTAACGTGGGTTGTTCACTAATCCTCAACAAGTGTTGGAAAGATTAGAATTGAAGATGCTTCAGACTAGGCGTCTGGTGCGATTGAGTTCGATTGAGCAGAAGGTGTAGGATAGGAATATCCTAGAGATTAGTCAGTAGCTTTGTGGAGGCTACTCTGACGATATGCTTCTATGGTGAGTTGCTGGGTTGTTCACACAAGTCTCTTCGTTCACACGAATTGGTTTCCTAACTCAATTGTATTGCAAACGTAAGGAGGTGTGGTTTCAAGCGTAATCACTGAGCTACCTCTTATCCCCTAAGGTGGATAGTCAGTTTAAGAAGCAGGGGTTGCAGTAGAACTATTGGGGATATATTGCTGGGGATCTGTCCTTTTG
>JBBPRK010001907.1:0-10026 GCA_038093075.1 Boletus patriciae | reverse complement strand
AGATGGTGCCGCGGGGCTCAATTTACGCAAACGGTTTGAGATAGTAGTGCAAGCCGACGAAAGTGAAGGTCACCGCCCGCTAGACAAGCTTTACCGAACCATTCTAGAGCAACAATTTACGTTGGATACTGCTCGATGCAACTTCCGGGAGGTGATGGCCGTTGTACTTGCCCTCAATGAACCACTATCTATCACGTCCCTCTCTGCTCTCTTCCTCGAACGTCTGAGTGTCCGAGATATCATCAAACCCATGGGATCATTGCTGGACGGGGTGCTCGATGAAGAGAAGCCAATCCGTCCACTCCATACCTCGTTCCGTGACTTTTTACTCGACAACGCCCGTAGTTCCGATTTCCACATCCACATCCAACCCCATCATTCTCTCCATCTTGGACGAGCATTGCTCGCATGCATGCGAAATATGTTCAGGTTCAACATCTGTGACCTCAAGGACTCTCGGGTCCTTAACACTGCCATCGCCGATCTACCAAGCCGGGTGAACAAGGCCATTCCTCCCCACCTCGCATACTCATGCCAGTACTGGATGGTCCATCTGCAACATGCCGAGTGTACACCAGAATTGTTGAATGAGGTCACTCTGTTCTTCAAGGACATGTTCCCCTACTGGCTTGAAGCCATCAGCCTTCTCTCCCTCTCTTCTCCACTGTCGACCATCCTATCTGCCCTAGAGACCTGCACCATCCTAGGAAAATGGGCCAAGGTAAGATCAATCATATGATGGTAAAGGGCGAGTGCTTAACATGATGTTACTAGGGTCAAGAGACCACCACTCTGGCATCAGAGGCATTCCAATTCATCCAAGTGTTTGCTGCTGTCCTGAGAGAATCCACCCCCCACCTCTATCTATCAGCCATGCCCCAGACGCCATCCAGCTCTTCCCTTTCTAAACTCTGGGTTGACCATCTCCAAATGCACATCTTAGTTACCTCAGGACATGCAGCCAGTTGGCCAGCAGAGGTTCATGCCTTGCATGGGCATACAGACCAAGTGACCTCTGTTGCCTATTCACCTGATGGAAACCACATTGTCTCTGGCTCTTGTGACAACACCATTAGGGTTTGGAATGCAGCCACTGGTCAGTCTGTGGCAGGTCCATGCAAGGGACATAGAGATTTTGTCAACTCTGTTGCCTATTCACCTGATGGGACCCATGTTGTCTCTGGCTCAAGGGACATGACCATTAGGGTTTGGAATGCAACCACTGGTCAGTCTGTGGCAGGTCCATTCCAGGGGCACACAGATGGTGTCACATCTGTTGCCTATGCACCTGATGGGACCCACATTGTCTCTGGCTCTTGGGACAAAACCATTAGGGTTTGGAATGCAACCACTGGTCAGTCTGTAGCAAGGCCATTCCAGGGACACACAGATTGTGTCAGATCTGTTGCCTATTCACCTGATGGAGCACACATTGTCTCTGGCTCTATGGACAAGACCATTAGGATTTGGAATGCAACCACTGGTCAGTCTATAGCAGGGCCATTCCAGGGGCATACAGATTGTGTCAGGTCTGTTGCCTATTCTCCCCATGGATCCCACATTATCTCTGGCTCTCAGGACAGGACCATTAGGATTTGGAATGCAACCACTGGTCAGTCTGTGACAGGTCCATGCAAGGGGCACACAAATTGGGTCACCTCTGTTGCCTATTCACCTGATGGGACCCACATTGTCTCTGGCTCAAGGGACAACAGCATTAGGGTTTGGAATGCAACCACTGGTCAGCCTGTGGCAGGTCCATTCCAGGGGCATGCAGGTGCTGTCTGGTCTGTTGCCTATTCACCTGATGGGACCCATGTTGTCTCTGGCTCTGTGGACAACACCATTAGGGTTTGGAATGCAACCACTGGTCAGTCTGTGGAACATCCATTCCAGGGGCACACATGTCCTGTCTACTCTGTTGCCTATTCATCTGATGGGACCCACCTTGTCTCTGGCTCTTTGGACCACACCATTAGGGTTTGGAATGCAACCACTGGTCAATCTGTGGCAGGTCCATGCAAGGGGCACACAAATGGTATCATATCTGTTGCCTATGCACCTGATGGGACCCACATTGTCTCTGGCTCTTGGGACCATACCATTAGAGTTTGGAAAGCAACCACTGGTCAGTCTGTGGCAGGTCCATTTCAGGGGCACACAGAGGGTGTCGCTTCTGTTTCCTATTCACCTGATGGGACCAGCATTGTCTCTGGCTCTCAGGACAACACCATTAGTGTTTGGAATGCAACCACTGGTCAATCTGTGGCAGGTCCATTCCAGGGACACACAGATTGTGTGTTCACTGTTTCCTATTCACCTGATGGGACCCACATTGTCTCTGGCTCAAGGGACAAGACCATTAGGGTTTGGAATGCAACCAATGGTCAGTCTGTGGCAGGTCCATTCCAGGGGCACACAGATTGTGTCAGGTCTGTTGTCTATGCACCTCATGGGACCCACATTGTCTCTGGCTCTTGGGACACTACTGTTAGGGTTTGGGATGCAAGCACTGGTCAGCCTGTGGCAGGTCCATTCCAGGGGCACACAGATGCTGTCTACTCTGTTGCCTATTCACCTGATGGAGCCCACATTGTCTCTGGCTCTATGGACAACACCATTAGGGTTTGGAATGCAACCACTGGTCAGTCTGTGGCAGGTCCATTCCAGGGGCACACAGGTTGCATCAGCTCTATTGCCTATTCACCTGATGGCAATCATATTGTCACTGGGTCCTATGACCATTCCATCAAAGTATGGAAGGTTCAAGAACTTATTTCCCTTGATGATGTATATGTGGAAAATAGCTGGATTCAGTCTTCTGATGGCACTTGCTTTGGCTGGGTGGCTCCTTGGAACAGAAATTCCTTCCATCTTCCTATCCATTCCTTGGTAATATCTTCTGACAGAACCCCCCAAGTAGACTTTGATAGTTCTTTGTTGGGGGAGTCTTGGACCTCTTGTTGGCACTGATTCCTTGCTCTATTTTCTGAGTTATGGCACTTTTTACTATGCTTTCCGGCAGTTTATTGAGACAACTTGAAAGAATATGACAGAACTTGTATTTTACAGAGTACCAATGAATGTCGACCAATGAGTGCAATGGTGACTGTCCATGCAGTTCAGAAAAGCCATTGTATGAACAATGAATATGCCAGCAACACTATGGACTCGGAGGTGCTTCAAAGCAATCTTCATTTCACTCATGGGCAACAAGTATAAATACCATCATGAGGATATATCATACATGTCGGGAGGATAATTAAATCACCACCAAGGCATACCCATTACCAGGTTTTCGACCATGTAGATTCACTGATGGTCATCTCCAAGCATGGAAAGAGAGATTGTAATCGCCAAGAGCACATTGACTGCCCCACCCACCTACAAGCTCCTCAAATCATCTCGGGATACCACCTTTCGCGGATCGTCGCCCGCATATGCCTCGAGGTACGCCGCGAGCAGGCAGAGCCCAAGTGGTGAGGGCTCGTACCCAGGATGTCCGTCAGCGGGACTGGACCGTCGGTAATGACGACATGGTTGTGAGACACCTTTGTGCTGTCCGAAGCTGGACACGAGGGAATTAGAACCCAAAGCGATCCTGTCACACCTACCCGCGCGAGAGGGCGGGAAGCGGGAATGGGAATGGAAAACGTAGGTTGGAACGGGGCGCGTTGGTCGCAAACGGCGCGAGATCGGATACTCTAAAGTACCGCTTCGCGGGAATGTGATCGGCTGGGGGCGGGGCACGGTACACATCGACAGGTTCCACGACATGAGGAGTGTACATCACGTTTTGAATTAGCGAGACTGTCACAGACGAAAATGTGACCTACCGTTGAGGACGATGATTTCGTGCATCGCGTCGAGATGCAAGACATCATCAAGCCGCCACGTGCGATCGTCAGCGCGCAAGGTCGCGTTCGTACTCGAATTGTACGTCTTGATCAGTGTGTGGGTGAGTCGGGAAATGAGCTCTTGGACGTAGCACATACCTTGCACACGAGCGACGGGCGAGCCAAAGACAGAGTCGTACCGGAAGGTTAGATCCATGCTGTATGACACCAGGTATCAGAACATGTCTGCCAGGAAAGAGCGAGGACTAACGCGTAATTGAAGCCTTCCCATTTTTTCCCACTGATCCTCTGCGAACAGCTCGCATAAGTTGGGAGTACATAGCCGAGTGCGACAGCCTTGGACGTCCCCGTCAGCCGACGCGATACCACAGCAGGGACAAGAACCGTAATACGTCGCTTCCTAGCCACGCATCTGCCGCGTCCTGTAGACATCCTCGATATCCATGTTAAATCCGTGCCCACCCTTGGTCCGCTGTAAATCACCCAGTAAATCCCGGCCCATTCCTTGACATAGGTCGACGAGCAGTCGACTCCGTTATGGAGGCACGCGTTAGCACAAGTATCGTAGAGAGCGAGCTTGATATTACTACGATAGAAGGTCGGGTCAGGCAACACGCCGTCGACGAAGAAAAACATAAACTTATGCCTTGATCGTAATCGCTTGTTCGTAACGTCTTCGAGAAGCCCAACGCGAAGTTGTCCGCAGAAGTACTCATACCATCTCTTTGGCACACAATTCCTACAGGTAGTTCCGTTCGGTCAGCGGTTGCAAATTGAAGTGAGGCAGAGATGACAAAACCGTTCCATCAACCAGAAGGGTCACTCACTGAGTTTCAGTCTTAAACACGGGTAGTTTGTTCTGCGTCCTAGTGCGCTTTACGTTTCGATTATCGTGCAATCTTTACGTCAACAGCGCCCGCGCTGCATAGTCAGCATCCAACATTCGATCGTCAGCCAATCCGCAATGCGCCCACCACCCCGCACGGCCCCCAGAGATGCTTCAATGCATATCTTGGCGTTCCTGCACTACTGCCCGTCGTCGACATGGTCTGTGTCAGTGATTGGCAGCACGACTTGACTTGTAAGCCAGAGAGAAGGCTGACGCGCTTGCTAGCCAATGGAGGACTATGTTCCTTGTAATGGCCTGGGATCGTTCGATTGAAGACTGTACGCTGGTGAGTTCAGAGGGCTCGTGGGCGCGCTCTTGGGCCTGTCGGGCTCAGTGCCGTGGAGAGTCGCGAGGCGTGTGAGCGTGGAAAACCAACTCCGACGTTCCGCGCAAAGTACGCACACACACTTGCCCTGCTGCCACCTTCCTCACACAAGCCCGGGTGCAGCACCTCCTTGCACGCTTTCAGCCCTCTGCCATCCTCATGGGATCTCGTCTGGCGTCTCTCAAGACTTCCTTGGATAGATTCGATGTTATCTGCTGACACAATTTGATGCTGCAGACACGGGCGTCTGTGAGCCGAGTCTTCCATGGTCCTGAATATCGACCAGTTCAGTTTCTAAACCGCGTTTACCCTCGTCTCGAACTACATATTTCGGCATTCCCCGTTCCTCCCCGCGGGTGGTTCGGGAATTATACGGTACGTCTTCCCTTCCCTTTCAGACGAGTCATAGTTAGGTCGAGATTTAAACAGGGTCTAGTGTTCACCATCAACTCAGCCAGCGACTACCGCCCTCCACCTACAACACCGCGTTCTTAGATCTCGCCTTCGTGACACGCATCTTTACCCTCTCCGCCTTCGGGACGTCGGACCATGTGACGCAGTTCAAGCCGAGCCGACCAGGATATCCAAAGCGTAGATATGCAAACGAACTCGCTCGACACGCCACGAGCACAGGTGCATCGTCTTCATCGTAGGCGTCCATCGACGCTGTACCCACCAGCTGCGGCACGCCCGACCAAAACCCTGACATGCGTCGCCCCTACGTATCCGCATTTGAAATTGAATCCGCACACCATGACAGGCTATCCACCCAATCTCATGGCCGTCGTCCAGAACGCCACGGTCCGGCAAATATTTCTCCCTTACGCTGGACGCTGGACCGCTTCCCCACCCTCTCTTCTCTATACTCGTGTAGCGGACTAACCCCGCGTTCGCTTATGGCTACCGCCTTCATATTACCCACCGGTTTCTCATCTCCGTGCGTATCCTGCGCCAGACGTAACCCGTGCTGCGGGTCTCCAAAGCTCCATGGAGTCATCGCGTCGTTTTGCTATGCAACGTTGCGTTTCGACTATGCGCCGGCGCCTCGAAGGCGTCGCTCTGTCAACGACAGAACCAGACGAGCCGCTGGTCGCGTAAACGGTGCAGTGTTTCAGGTGTTTCAGGAATTTCGATATCGCTGCGACGGATGACGCACGAGGTCTATTTGGGGGGTGGGCCAACCACCACGAATGATTAATGAATATGAATGGCACCTCGTGAGCCTGCGGAATCGTGCCCGCCCGCGTCGTTGACGCGGACCGCCCGTCTCGTGTTTCAGCGCAGCTACCACCCAACCCGCGGAAGCGTCAGAAAAACGAACTTGAAAACGAGGTCATGGTCTATGTAACGCCGCGCGACGGTGAATACAAGTAAAACATGAATAGTACGACAGTACGACATAGAGCACCCTATGACTATGTACCTAGCGTGACCCTTCGGTGCTCGTTACCTCGAGCCAATCGATCGATTACGACACTAGTCCAGCGTATATGAGCGCGATGATGATGCGGAGCGTCCGGTAGAAGAAAAGAAATATCTACGAGCGTTTGGTTCCATGTGGGTTGTGTGTGTATCATGCAACCGGCAGAAAACGGGCAGCGAAAAACGACGGCATGAGGATCCGGGTAGGAATGACGATGAAGGAAGGAATACGCGGAGGGCGGCACGGGTTGCACACTAAAAAGGAAAAGAAAAAAAGCCATAATCGATCCAAGAGGAGTTGCGCATAGAAATGGGGTTTCGTGATTGATCCATGATGGTGTTCATTCCGAATGTATACAACGGACGGGTGGGCGACCTAACGGAAGGCCAACCCAAATGTATTTCAACAACCCCGACCCACCGAGGCCGGATCATGACCAACATGCCCGGCCAGGGTGGTGTGTTCGTAGGTTGGTTACCGAGCGTTGCCTGTCACGGCAACTGCGAACCATCCAAAGATAGCCATCAGGAAACGAACCATCCATGCGGAATCCGCCCCGATACCGGGGCCGGGCGAAGCTGCATCGCAAGCGCATTGTCAAATTCGGGAACGGGAGAGCGGCGAGCACGACGGTGGGGGTGGATGAGTGGCTGAGGGGTGGAATCGACACCCCCTTCGCGCGTGGACAAACCAAGCGCGGGAGAGTCGATCGCACGGACTGACCAGGTGGGGCGCGAGACGGGGGAGGCGCACAATTCGCGATCACTTGTCAGTTGATCGAGTGGGTAGGACCCCAAGGATGGTACAGGTGGGTCGTCGAAATGAAACTGATGAGACACGTTGTCTTCGAGAGGGAGGTCATGAATGAGTGGAAGAGGCGTCATATCAAGCGCATCCTGGTATTTCTCGTCGACGTCATCCCATTCCGACTCCATGTCCCATACAGCGTCGAAATAGAGGGGTTTGACTCCCGGTGCAAGTCGTGCCTCTGAGCAGACCCCTCTTTGACATGGAGGAGGGGTTGTTGCCTGACTGGCGTCTGGAGGAGAAGACAACCTCCACCAAGAGATGCTCCTTGGCTGCACTACTACGGACGCCTCCAGAAACGCGGGAGTAAATCCCATGCTGTCTTTGACGCAAGCATTTGGGACCGTAGCGCCCTGGTGATGCACAGTGTCAACGCGATACAAGCCAGTGCCAGGAACGCAGCGACGCAAAAGAACGCCAGGACGACAAGCGGAGCAGAGGAGAATCGTCTGTCGGAGACGAAGCCTCGTGTTGTTTGTCAACCACGGATTCTGGCCCGAACAGCCAGTTCGTCAGTGTGTCGGATACATCCCATGTGTCGGCGGTTTCGTCTGGGAGAGCCTCGAACAAAGGTTGCACGCCAGGTGAAATTTTGAATGAGGCTATGGCCGCGACGTCTTCCGTGCCAAGTTCTGAGAGGTACTCGATCTGTTGCTTTGGCTTTTGAAAATCGAAGCGAGCAACGTCTAGGTTGAGGTCATCTTTTCTGCAGACGCCGCAAGGCAACCACGTCAGTCACTACCGTGCGACCTGTGAAGCAAGACTGACCCTGGAGGAATGCGGAACGCGGCCTGGTCGGAAGTCTAGAGTGCAGACGAGATAGGAGCACCTTCGATGAAATAGCCGCCACGGAGCATGTGTAAGTGCCCGACCGAACTGATTCAACACGGTGGGCGCGCGGACCGAGGCAACAGACACAGACGTCCACTCGGACTCCGCATACTCTTTGTGTCCAAACTTCCCACGCCCTGCACACGACCGTCCTCCTTGGATGGATTCGATGCTAGCCCGCTGACAGCGTTTGGTGGTGCGGACGAGGCGCTCATGAACAGGCTTCCAATGGGCGGAGGGTCTTCTACGACTCGCAGGGCCGTCTGCCAATGTTACGCGCGTCTGCCTCCCTCTGAATTGTCCCTGCTGCTGATCGGCTTGTAGAATTCACATACCCGTCTGGATTTCATTGCCATGGACGGGTTGATGTCCCGCGTGCTTGCTGCCATCTAGGAGGATGGGACGAGGGCTTTCAGAGTGTTTCCACGCGAGCCGGGCATGTTGCTTGTATTTGCAGAGACTCTGAGGTACCACTGATGTGGTAAGTAGGCAGCCGTGTCGTTCATCGTCGGGTTATACTGACGTGTTTCGTTTTCGACGTGCGGACACACCCACTGACACCTTACCCGACCCTATTCCGTCGTTTCATTTGGTCCTCCATTCCTCGCTTTGTATGAAAGCTATCCAAATACTTCCTCCTCGCTCGCGCGTGCCCGTACAGTCAGCATACCCCTTTAAACTACCGCGTCGTGCTGTTGAGAGGTATCCAGAGTCGCGTACACCATCCTCGCAGTCTCGGGAAGTGCAAGCAGCAGAGGACGCGAGGGCAAGTCAAGGGCATCATGTACGTACCCGGTCCATCCCCACCCTACTCTACATAACAGAACCCGCTCCAATTATGGGGTTCAGTGTTCGAGCCAACCATGGTTGACTATCTCAATGATGAGATCATGACCGTGATGGAGGAGCGCCAACGCACCTGTGAGGTGATCTGCAAAGGTTGGGAACGGTCCATCTCGCTGCTGGTATGCATTCGGTTCACCCCGGACCCTGTGCTGACCACCGCTCACGCTGCTCCTAGCGTCACGCCCGCCGGTCATGCCCAGACTCGGGTCGCCCAAGCTGCTGATGAAACGCGCCGTGCCCCCGTCCTTTACGGCTCTTGCTGTCGGTGACGATTGTCCCGCGCGCCGTCGGTGCAGGTGTGGGTGTCACGCAGGAGATCGTGATGTCGAACGGGTCGCAACGGTTGGCAGTGGTGGTGGTATCGACGGTGCGGGTGCCGGTGAGGACGAGGCGCCGGGCGGGTATGAGAGCTTTGGAAAGGGCGCGGCGTTGTTTGATGTTGGTGAGGATGACGACGTCGTTGGGCACTCGGGGCGAGGCACGTTGCGTGGAGATTTGGAGTGTATATCCAGGACTTTACATTGTGCAGTAGTAAAAGGAACCCCTCTTTTCGTTTTCTCATCTCTCCTCAACTCATCCCCGTCGACGAGTTACTCACTTGCGCTTTTTCTTTGCTACCACCTATCGTAAATCGTTTTCTTCCACAATGGATCCAAGCTATCGCAACAAGAGTGAGTTGAGTCCGTCGTTCCCCCTTGGTTACGAGTTGCTGACTGTTTGTCGCAGAGATTGTCGACCTGACCGATGCAGAGCTCACTGCCCTCGGGTTCATGGGCGACAGTGCGTGTCATTATCATCACAAGCGTCCATTCCTCACTGCCCTTCCACCTTGTAGACGTTGCTCCGGGTGTCAAGCGTATTGTCGACAAAGTGAAGGCATCCCCCGATAAGCTAGGCAGTAAGTCTTCCCATGTTCCTTGCTTCGCCTTTCATTTCTCGCTTACTCACACGTTCTTCCGTTTTCAGGCGTAACCTGCTTTATGGTCGAATGCCTTAAGCAGGAGGCAGGCCAGGGTGCTCCACGAGACGACGCTACTCAGCCGCCCGA
>JBBPRK010001906.1:0-10026 GCA_038093075.1 Boletus patriciae | reverse complement strand
GTGCCAGAATGGCGCCATAGATAAGAGATAAGCATCTAGACCCATGATGTCATAAGTGACGTCATAGATAAGGGTCTAGGCCTTCGTAATATGAATAGCGTAAAAAGAATCAAATGGAAATGACTCTGGAACCTGGTATCAGGATAAGAAGATCCGAATAAGAAATACCAGGATTCCCGACAATTACGTAAGTCAGCTACATCCAGTTTCGATGAGTAGCATCCATCAATTAGCAACCACTAGGAACTCACCAAGGGTTGTGATATAGAAACTTCAGAACTGCGATCAAAAAGGAATTAAGATCAGAGGGGAGAGGGGGAGAGGGGGGACGACAGACCAAGGAGATGATGGTTGTACGGAAGCAAGCGAGTGTCAATCGGAGAATGAAATTTGTGGCGCGTTTGTGGCACGCGAAATGTCAGAAAAATATCTGATCCCATGCCAATGATGCCAAATTGTAATAAACATTACGAAGCCATTTCTCGCTTGACAATGCATGTGGCAATGCCATAATAACGCAGTGGAGATAAGATAATACATAAGGCCACCATTATCATGTCGTTATATTGCCGTAAGATCGTCAGAGAAGCAATGTAATGACCCATATGGGCCACGCCAGAGCAGCGCGGACCACTCAACTCGCTTCCCTACTCCCATCGTCTCCCACCATGGCCCCAATCCGTCAAAAATACCACTACGCCAAAAAGACCCTTACAGCGACACACCAATGCAAGTCTTGTGGAAATTTATTCAAGCCGCAGGGTATCAAGGGCCACGAAGCACATTGCTCGAGGCGCAAAGGGAAGGAACGGGCACGGATTCAGTCCGGGAAGGAGTACGAAAGAGACGTACAACAGGGTACGTCCTGTTAGCATTTCATGGCGGATTTTCACTCGAGATCGTTGATTTATTTTTCAGCCACAGAGAATGCGCACGCAGCATCATTGGCAGCATATGCACGCCCCAGCGTAGCAGCTGGCCCCTCGGGGCCAGATGTGGTGAACAACAACCTTCGAATGTTTGGTACGTTCCTGCACTCGTTTAAAATTCATATTCTTACTAACACTCCAACTTGTTTTAGCTGATGCTGTAGCAGCCCGCTCTGAGTCCTCTAACTCTGAGCGCCCGCCATCAGAACACGAGGATTTCACCGACATGGCCATGCAGGAGCCACGTGGAGAGGTCGGAACAGATGGTGGTGAGTACGCCGTGTGCTGTACTGTGTGGTAGCGCTAACTACAAGACATGTATGTACCAGATCGCTCAAATGTCTCCATGTCGAGTAGCCGCAGCCACCGTTCTCTGTCTCCCGAGCAGCCAACCGACTTCAAAACAGAATTCCACCCACGTAGCCGTCATCCTCCTCTTTTCCAGCAACAAGATGCATTCGGCTTGCAGGATGCCCGTGAAATGGCTCCTGATAGCCACCCTTGGCGCCCCTTCGTTGAGGAGGGTGACTACCTATTTGCAGAAATTGCTCTGCAAGCTGGCCTCAACGCATCACAAGTAAACAGCCTGCTTAACCTTATGTTGCGCATGTCCCAAGGAAAGGCGAAAATCACCCTGCGAAATGAGATTGACCTTCGACGTGCGTGGGATAGGGCAGCCATGCAGGTGACACCAGTGAGTGTTCTCCATGTTTCATTCACGCTTCAAGAGAAATTACCATTCAGCTTTACTTTTAGTTTGTTCGGCATAACGTGGTTGCTCCCTACAAGGGCGAGGACAGGACATTCCCACTCTACGCCCGCCCGTTATGGGATTGGGCTCTAGACCTCCTATCTAACCCCCTCCTTGCACCGCACTTTGTCTGGGATGCCCAACAACTTTTTAAACACAATGGCAACGAATATGAGCGGTTCTACACGGAACCATGGACAGGCGATCGTTGGTGGGATATCCAAGTATGTTTAATCTGTGCCACTATTACCCTACGCTGTTTGTAAAGTTTTGTATGATAAACTATTCATCTGTAGACTCGTTTACCTTGGGACGTTGAAAACGCTGTCCCATTCGCTTTCATCCTCTATGCAGACCGAACGCGGCTCTCGTCCCATGGGACTGTCAAAGGCTATCCCGTCGTAGCCCGTTGTGCAAATTTACTGGTAGATATCAGAAACGGCGAGCGATACGGTGGCGGATGCGTCATTGGCTGGCTCCCGATTGTAAGTTATTATAATTTGACTCGTTAGCACCCATGGTATTAGATGGTGACTACCGATCACTTAAAAGGTTCCCGAACCAGCTGAAGATGAGGGGAAGCTCACATACACCAATTACAAACGTGTCATATGGCATGAAGCGTTTCTCTGCATTCTTGACAAACTCGCGGAACTCTCGAATACCAGATACTGTCATCGATGCTATGACGAGATTGTCCGATGGTTATTCCCGGTCATTCTTATTCTATCTGCTGACTACGAAGAACTGTAAGTTGCTGTTTCATATATTTATAGTACTAATTCAATTGTTTCATCAACTTTAGGTGTATGATGTGTCTACTTCGAGGCACGAAGGGTAAATGCCCATGCCCTGTTTGCCTTGCTCCCCGCGAGGAGTTATCCGACCTATCCAAGACATTCGAAGCACGTACCGTAGCTCAAGCAAAGCACGCTCTCACAATCTACCAACAAAAGAAGTCAGAAGGTGAAGTGCTCCTGAAAGCTCTGGGTCTCCGACCGGTCCCAGTGGGTTTGAACTGTATTCTAGTACTGTAACATGCTAAGCAGCTCCAAATTCGACCACAGAATGTTTTCTGGAAGGTCGCGCACTCGGACCCAGAAGAAGCGGCAAGTTTCGACCGACTCCATTATCTGCATCACGGTGTCTGGGGATACCACTTACTTGAAGAAATCAAGATCCTTCTCGACAAGCTACCACGTAAACACGCTGCTGAACTCGAGCGCCAGTAAGTAATACACGTTTTTGTCCAATTGGTTTTCACTTCTCTTGCAGACTTGCCAAATTTCCGGCTTGGCGTGAACTCGCACACTTCAACGGTATATTACATGTAACCTACACTGACGGGAATAAAATGCGGGATCTGTCCCGAGTAAGTTCTTTTTGTTTGTCCTCCTAAGTGGAAATTCAGTGAGCTGATGAACTTTCCAGCAAGCGCTTTACGCAGCCTTGAATGTACTCACGAACAACGTGAGCCGTAAAGGCTATCAGCTCTTGCGGCTGCTCTGCAGTTACTTGGAGCTAGACAGCCTCATTGGGCTGGATGCACACACTGAGCGGACGCTGTACATGATCAATAACGAATTGCTGGTTTTCGGAAATGAACTGAAGGTACGTATTGATTTCGTATTGATATTAATACCAGCAGGGTCTTTTACTCGATCAATCTAATAACTCTTAGGAGTACATCGCACGCGTGACAGCCGGAGATCTCTCAGAGCACCTCAAAACGGACTGGAACTTTCCCAAGATACACATGTGGAAGCACGTCGTACGGGACATTCGGATGAAAGGAGTGGTGCGAAACTACAGCACTAGGCCGAATGAGAAGATGCATGGCGCCCTCAAAGACGCATACCAGGATCGTTCTAATGGAAAGGACGTCGCAGTTCAAGTAACTATACGTGTTTCTGAGCTTGCTCTCTTTCCTGACTCGGACACTGCTGACAGATCCTACGTGTCGACCACCACTGTTTGGCCATGAAGCTTATCAGGGATCGAATCGATGCTGAAGTCGAGCGCGCTACAGCAGAAAGCATTGCCCAGGATCACGAGAATGACAATATAGATGGTGATACTATCGAGAAGGACATTCTCACAAGCTTTGAAGGGCATGTCAAGCTCGGCGCACCACAATCGCCGCTGAAGACCATCCAGGAAATTAGGAACAAACATGCTTCACAGCCAGAATTCCAGAATCTTCGTCAGAAGTTCACTGATTTCGTCAATCAATGCCTTCCTGTGTACCTCAACCATGACCCGAATTCTTGGGTCAACATCTCTTTTCTGGAAACATTCCAGGTTTGTTTCGCTAACACCAAATTTGTGGCTCTAATATCTCATTGCACCCTTGACATGTAGTTGCGGGAATATGCCTTTCTCAAGGTCAATTACGAATCAAAGGCAGACTGGCGACAAGCTACCGACTACGTTCGTTGCAATCCTTCGTTCCATGGAAAACCTCGTTATGACAGTGTTCTCTTCCAAATCTCAGCCGAAAAGGTTGCTTTTGCCCGCCTTGTATTTATGTTCTCATGCAGCATCCCATCGTTCGGTACTTACGATTTTGCTCTCGTTCGTCCCATTACTGCCGACATCAGCGCAAATCGGAACTCGTTTGATGAAGCCTTCAGGCTCACACGTGTCAAAGCACGTCCCCGAGCAGCATCGATATTCATCCCCATCCGGTCAATCGTGAGGGGCGCATTACTGTACCCTGACCCAAAGCACAAGGACGAATTCTTGGTGGTAGAACATGTCGACGGAGATATGTTCCTTCGCATGAAGGAGTGGACCGTCAACGGACATTAGGTCCAAGACTATTACATGGGTATATTCGTGTTATCAGTTGCTAACCTCTTCGTATCTGAATCGTAATGTTAAGTTACAGTACTATCTGTGATAATGTACTATCTCTCGATCGTGACTCTGCCAGTGAATTGACGCTGCTTATCATTAGACTCTATTTCAACGTCACTCAATGTCAATCTCATCCACCTCATCGACTTCTTCCGTCTCTCCATTGACATTTCCGACTCTCTTCAAACCAGACCGTCCACCACATGCCCATCATCCTGGACCATCCCTCGATTTCCAACTCTGCGACATTCAAAAGTCATCGACAAGTTTGTCCTGGACCTCACTCTGAATCTCGTCGTCAGTGAGGCACCTCTGAACTTGTTCAATTAATAAAAATAAATTCTGAATCTTAGAATAGGCCTCTCCTGCGATGTAGACCGAACCGTCAAATTGTTATGTGATATATGGCCTCAGCAAGACATACCCGCCGTCTTCCTGACCTTGGGTCGCCCAATGGTCTTCCCGATGAGTCTGAATCAGGTTCGGATCGTCATCTACGTGGCACCAGCATGCCTTCCTTCACTTCCCGCAGCACTCATCTACCTTCCCCGATCCCTCTGACAACCCAATCCACCCCTGTTATCTCACCTGTCGCCTCGTATTCAGCCCAGCCCGTTGTGTGCCCACAAGTCCAGCGGTGCGTATCGCACCAATCAAAGGCTTCGTCCACAAGGTTCTCTGACACCGGACTTACATCTAAGGAACGAAGACAGATAATGCGCCCTAGCCCCTCTCCCCCCTCTCCCGTCCCCCATGTTTTGTCCCCATCGCACCTTCCTCGGGGCGATCAAGCGATTGCCAGTGCTCCGTGAGGATGCCGCTGTCATCGAAGAACAACGCTGGGAGGAGGAGGAAGTACCAAACCCTTCCTCGGGTCCAACGCCATGTGTAGCCGGCGAGTTCGAAGGACCGTATTCGCGCCCTTGATGTGGAGGAGCAGAAACGAAACCGCCTCCATGATACAGAGGCAGAAGCTGGAATTGATGTTTGCTCAATATGTGACCCACACACTGCTTACGCATCCCTGGGACTCCCCGGACGACTAAGCGGATCCGTTCAATCAAGCATTTTCCCAGGCACACATCCCACTCGTGGCCAACGCCTCTCCATTCCAACGCGGTGAATTCTACGACGATGAATACGAGGACCGCAAATCGGTCTGTTCTGACGATTTCAGTCAAGTCAATGTGCGTCCTGTTGATGCGTCGTTGCTCCGAGTCTGACGATTTTGACAACCAGAGTCGATTGACATTCCATCGGGAAGAGACCAACTCCAACTACGGTCCCAAGCCCTACACGCCTTCGAGGAACATGTTCCAAAACGTCGATATCGCGGTGACGCATACGTGAGTCGTTCAGGAGCGTCGTTTACTTCATTCACTTACACTTTTTCTCACCATCTTGGCAGGCCAGTGCACTTTGCAGCGGCGTTTCTGGTTTGGTCCAGGTCAGTCTGTGCGTCCAACTTAGCACAGCAAACATGTAGGATCCCAATGCGCCACACCACGACCTCTGTGCGATCACCAATGATTCACGTCCCGACTGGTACCGGATGTCGGCACATCAATTCACACTGGGTCCTGCTGTGGCAGGAGAAGCTCAAGCTCAGTATCATTTGGTTATGGACTAGAAGGTGGACGATGGTGGTGGTTCAGGGTCTGGTTCAGTGGGGTGTTCAATATTACTACCCATAGCCTTGCCGTTTATTGAGTCAAACTAATCTGTTTGAATTACAGTCTGAATCAGACCGCTATCGCCCCCAACGGTCCACATCACACATTCAAATTATCCGAGTCGATAGAAGCCTAAAACACGGGAATTAATTGGGATCACTCTGCTTTAGACGAGAGCGGCGAATCCACCTGGACCCAAACCTGTGATCACTCGTCTCAGATATTACTTAGTTCTTTCTAATAACCCCATCGGTAAGTTTGAATGTTGATTTATCTGAATCACTCCCTGGGTTTTGACCTCATCACACATGCAGAAGCCATCACTGATTTGAAAGATGATGTCGGTAATTACCGCTAACAACACACTGAATGGTGAGTACCTTTTCGATTGCCCTCCCGATCAGAAGCTCACCCTGACCTACCGGCAAGTTGATGTAATAAGATTCCTTATCGCAACGCCAGTGCAAACGCTTGGTCCAGCCGATTCCAACCTGCCCTACCTGCGGACATTTAAAACGAGCGGTCCATCCCCCGTCTAAAAGTAAGGCCTCCCCTCCATTTGTTGCTTGTCATCGACTAGCTTGATCCTGAGCTTGTGACTCTCTTCTCGCTTCCAGCAACCATGATGGTCGAAGACTTCACCGCAGCTCTCAATGATGTGGGCAATGATAGCGACGGCGATGGAGTCGTCGTCACTGGCCCGGACTCAGCGAGTCACGGGGCTGATGTAGGAGGTTTGGGTGCTAACGTGATGAGGGAACTTGATGAGATGCGGAGAGTCATGGCTGTCCCGCCCCCAGATGCGAGCGCGGCTGACTTGCGCAAGGTTTGTGCTCCAAGTTTTGAAATTCCAAGCTAGGCGCCGACTGCTCACCTCTAATAGGCACTCGGAAATGCTCAACTTGCTTATACTCGCATGCGGCAGGACCTCAATGCATTGAGGAACGATCACAATAAGCTCCAGAACCAGTTAGCACCCCGAACGCGAGCCCGCGCGCTCAAATCTATGATGACCAGCCCATTGGACGCTGCCGTCACTACCATAGCGAAGAAGTATGCTTTATTCTACCACCTTTGGGTCCCTAGTGGCGTTTTCCCGCTTCACACGTATCCCACCGACTTCGATTTCAACAACCCGACACGTTATCATAGCAGTGAGACCAAAACCACTGCTTATGGCGCTGAAATATACCTCATGCTACCTGTTTCCCTGCAAACGCAAGCCACGAAGTATGAGCAATTTGAACAACTTGTAAGTGACGAAGCCGGACTCGAATCAGCCATTAAGCTTGGTACTAATAATTGATTTACACAGTTCACATCAACGGTCAATACGGAGCGCGCCAACATTCTCAAACTGATCAAAGATTCTGCAGTACAGCTCTTCGCCCATTTGACACCAGCGCTGGACCCTGCGGTTCTGGGGAATCGGAGAAAGCGACCGGACAACCTTGCCTTCCTGTCGCTTCTAAAGAGAAACCCACAGAATCCAGACGACCAGTACACACCGCTTGCGCCAATCCTCTTCCAAGACCCGAACAAGATAGACGTCCAAGGTCTCTTCAAAAATAAAGTCTTGACTCAGGTAAACTTTTCATTCAAATTTGGTGTGCTCGTAATTCACTGTCCCTTAAATTAGATGGCCTGTGTTTTGTTCCTCGGAAAGGGCGTGCTCACAGGAAAAAAACGCGGCGGTCCACCGGGAAGGGGTAAGAAACTTGGGGGAACGACAATAACGGAGGGCATGATAGCCACTTGTTGCACATTTGTAAGTTCAATTTATGTTCTGTCCTACCGACCACTTATCTCCAAATATTGATAGGCTCGATTCCTTCTCTCTGGTGATGAAGAATTTTCGTCTACCGGCGGTCAGAGCGGCATCCCATATGAGAAAGACTTCGAATTTTACATAGAGTTGCTTCGGAAACCTGCCAACAAGGAGTGGTCATTGGGGGTCTTGAATCACTTTAACGACGCCGTTTTCGGGGTCGATAATCAAAAGGTATCCCAGCAACAATCCGCTGACATCGATTCCGATGATCCTGCGGAAGCACAGACGAAGAGCTGGGAAGACGATCTCGTTGCTCAATTGGGAGGTTTCGGTGGAGATCAAGGTGTTAACTCAAATCCTCCGAACCCCGCCATTACCAACCCCTCCTCCTCTGCTGTCCAACCTACATTCGCTATGAACCCACTCTCATTTACCAACCCCTCCTCCTTTGTCCAACCTACATTCGCTATGAACCAGCCCCCCGTTACCGGCGCCACTCCAGCGCCTGCGGACCTGCCCTCCATCTCTGGGAATATAATTGCACGCACTGCTGTTCCCATCACTTCTGCGCCACCCCAGGATTCTAATCCCGCAGCCATGTGGGCCGAGACGAGGGCGTCCGTGGTGGTGTTCCCCACACAACCAGCAACCTTGTCCGCCACTTCGGAAATCCATATTCCCCTCTCAAATCTCTCGCTCAGTTCCCAACCATCTGGATCGGTCCCCATCTCCCACAACGCCGACCCCCCCATTATTAAATTTGCCCCCGATGTTGTCCCAGCCTTAGTGAGTGTCCCTTCTTCCAAGGCCCCTAGGTCTAAGAAAGGCAAAAAAACAGACCAAGCCCAGGCAGCAAATACAGTTCCAGTTATCAGGGCTACACGCTCCAAAGCGAAGCAAGCTTGAGTCTTCTGTCCGAACGTATTTCCTTCTCGCACTGGATTCACTATGCTTTCCATCTGATGTACATACACTCTGAATCTATTGTGTTGCTTGTCGTCGTGACTATCCCATTGGCATGCTCGACCGAGCACTTTAATCCTCTATGGCCATATTTGGTGATGACTAATACTGGTGTTATAATAGACCTAAGCGCAGCCCTTTGCCAAACTTCTTCTCTTTGCCTCGAACCACTATCATCAGCTTTCATTAAAATTTATTATAGTCATACTCGATGCTCTCCTCGTCCATCACCATTGATGACAATGACCAAACTCCCCATAACTCTGAGCTGTTACTTTCTGTCAGTGAGAAGTCATTGATGCCATCAATGGTTACCCGACGACCACGACATCGACGCTGGACCTTAGACTGGACCTGGACCCCCCCAACTCCACCCGGTATTACCTCTGCCGACGACTACTTCGACCTACCGTAAGTTGATTAGCTCCAGTTGTATGACAATTTTAGCTGATGGTTGTGCTGCAGCATACTTGTGCTGTTAAATTTCATTGCATCCATTTGCCTTTAAATTGAACTTTCGTCATCAACACCTGGACCCGATTTAAGTAGGTGTTGCTGACTATTATCAGGTTATTTGTCTAATTTTTAGTTACAGTTGGGTCGTATTATCACCCTATCTGTTGCAGTTCATGCACAATGGATTCCAAGTAGTGGATAATTGTAGTAATATTTTAATGGATTGTAATGTGAAAATGAACCTCACTGCTTAACCTGAATTACAAATAATTACAATGGGTGGTGAAGCATGCTAATGCGCTTAAAATGGTAGCGAGCACAAAATAATTTAATTTGCATGTTATCTCATACCAATGACATTGGCAGCTACGGAAATGGAAGCCCCCTGATTATATTGATGACCCCTTAGAATTACAATGCTTTGTAATTTAAATCATCCCCCATGGCAACGCATTACCATGCGTTATCCGAAAATACCCCATTGCAATTACATACAATGGATGACTTCCCGTAGCGTCCAGAATAAAAGATTATAATAAATCTGTGTGTCAAAATAATTTCAAATTAATATAAGCTCCAAGTTTATTCAGCCGAATAAACCGCAGGTGCAAGGAATATAGTTTG
>JBBPRK010001905.1:0-10027 GCA_038093075.1 Boletus patriciae | reverse complement strand
GTGAGCTACGTTCCGCTGACGACGACCTCGCCTGCGTCGACCTTCTGGGGTATCGATCAATCGATCATTTACGGTGGCGATGTGATCCTGTCATCGACCGCTGGTATCGTCGACACCGGCACCACCCTCATTCTCATCGCCACTGGTGGGTGACACGTTGAGACTGAATGATTGACATCGAGCGCTGACATCTTGTGTCGGGACTTGCAGATGCGTTCAATACATACCAGTCCAAGACCGGCGGTACCCCGGATTCTGCCACTGGCCTCCTCAGTATCACCTCCGCCCAATATTCCAGCCTGCAGCCGTTGACGTTCGATATTGGGGACAACTTTTATGAGCTAACGGCTAACGGGCAGATCTGGCCTCGTTCCCTCAACACTGCCATCGGTGGCAGCTCTACCGCGATCTACCTCGTCGTCGCCGATATTGGAACCCCATCTGGGTCCGGCCTCGACTTTACGAATGGGTACACCTTCCTGTAAGTTCTACATCCCTTTTTTTCTGACATTCATAGCTCTTCAGTGGTGCTTACGCTTGTGCTATTTTACAGCGAACGCTTCTACAGCGTGTACGACACTACCAACCAACAAGTCGGCTTTGCCTTGACCCAATACACCACCTCTGAAAGTAACTAAGTCTTCATCGTAGACGGATCTACTTTGTTTCATCTCGAGTACTTATCGTCTATGCTATCGCTGTTACACAATCTAATCTGAGTGCAAGGATGGGGGTGGCTGAGCATTAGATTCGTATTCTTTGATCCATCCCAGTTGCAAGATTATACCATACATCGGGTAAGATGCATGTACGGATATGGGAAGCTTCGCCAGCTCCTTGATGACATTTCCAACGATTCTCGGGACTCCTCGTCTCCCCGCGCTTTGATTAGAACCACACTCTATCGAGTATGTCCCGAAGAAAGTGAAGTCCCACCCCTCGTTGCCACCCGTGCGCATCCTAGGCACGCCCCCAACCCTTCGTCACACCCGCGGGTCCTAGACGCACCCTGTTACATTCGAAATGCAGGTCCGGGACGTGTATGCGCGTCGCGAGCCGTGGTTTGCGCGGTGTGCCGGGTACGAGTCTGGCAACTATGCCACGCTGGAGCATGGTTTGGAAGGCGAGGTGGAGAAAGGTTATTTGGCCACGTGGACGCGCTCGAGCTGCGCATCGACCCCCTCCACGGAACGGGCTCTACGAACCCGATTTCATTCCATGCGTATGTCTCGCAACAGGTTTCTGCGCTGCGATGCGTCACTTCACTCGCCGTCGTGTGGCGAGGGAAGAACTACTCCTGTCATCTTGCTCATTATGACTACGGTGGTGTAGCGCGTCCAAATGCGTCAGCATCCAGCAGTGTTGATAAAGTTGTATTCACTGATGCTTTGATACAAGTAGTTCAGGGTTTGCTAATTCTTGAGGAGTGTGCCCCATGTCGCCAACACGGAACTCTAAAGCATGAGTACAGCCAGAAAGTCGGAGGAGGACCACACAGCCACATCCTGTCAAAACCTTCCCTGCTCGCTCCCCGCTCCCCCCCGCTCACGCCTGCGCCTCATCTCTATAGATCTGGTTCCCTCGATTCAGTTCGACCGACTGACCTTTTCTACTTTCTATCCTACTTCTCTTCCCTTAACGGTATCGATGCGCCTCATCCGCATTCGGCTTGAACGCATGTCGGCATCGAGGACATGATCCTGGAAACCCGCAACTCGAACGTCACAGAAAGGCGCACTTTGTGCGTTTTGGCCGACGTAGGCTGCTGTAAGACACTTTTCAGGATCCCTTACATGCTCAGATTAGCCAATATTGAGAGCGCTCAGCGGCTTCTTTGCGAAAAAGGTGTGGAGAGTTCACATTATCAAACAATAACGTTATAATACTGCTTTGCAGATAAGTTCGAGAGAATATGTCATTGGTGCGAACCTTAGTACAGTCAACTCCCACATAACAACAACCCCTCATAACCCATAGCATTTCTGTCAATGATGTGACTCCCAAACTACTTTGGTTCACCAAACGACCTCATACTCCCTAGCTCTGGGCCCATCCCGAGAGGTATGTGTTCTGTGGGAGTCGACTATAATGTATTTTCGATGCGGCGATATCATTTTGCTTACGCTAGTCCACCGCACAGCGAAGCCTGCTCATCGATCAGACATGCCGCAATTTCTGCTCTCAAATCCCTTGTTTGTCGACACAAAAATGGGATGATGCGAATAAATCTCCATTTCGCACTTTATGTAAAGTCAAGCATGAAAGCTTTAAATTGGACACCAATTCTTCAGGCCACCCATCGACGGAAGTACCATGTTCCCCCCTAAAGCTCTCTTGTCTCTGATCCTGATCACCTTGGCTGCCGTGGACGCGAGTCCTCTCAGTTGTCGTACTGGCAAGGTTACTCTTGGCTTTGCGACGAAGATCGATAAGCGTGGGACCCTCAACATCGTTGAGCAGGACCGCGCTCGTGCACAGGCCATGAAACAGGCTGGTCAGCTCGGAAAACGTAGCGTGTCTTTCAGCATTACGGACACTGGGATCTCCTACACCGCCGAGGTCGGAATTGGCAACCCTCCAACCAGTTGAATGTGGATCACTCGTTATTATCGATGTGGGCGTGCGAGTTGAGCATTGACCGATCACAGACACACTCCTAATCGATACTCGTAGCGCCAACACTTGGGTGGGTGCTGATAAGGCATATGTCCCGACTGGTACCAGTCAAGATACTGGGAATGCTGTCGTACGTCTCTTATTTCTTATTTTTTCCGAAGCTCGCGTGACTTAACGGTGATCATAGACGGTGTCTTACGACACTGGAAGCTTCTCTGGAGAAGAATGGATCGATACCGTCACGCTCGCTCCTGGCCTGGGAATCTACGAACAATCCATCGGTGTGGCTAGCTCGTCCACTGGTATGGGCCCTGGCGTTGATGGTATTCCCGGCGTTGGTCCCACCAATTTGACAGCGGGTACCGTCGCCAACACGGACACAGTCCCTACGGTGTTGGACAACCTTTTCTCTTCAGAGCGATTCCGGCGGAGGAGCTCGGGATCTACATAAACCGGCCTATACGGGCGATAACGGAGAGCTCACGTTTGGCGGCTATGATACTTCCGAGTCCGTCATAAATGGAACTCTGGACTTCGTCCCACTGACGACGACCTCGCCTGCGTCAACCTTCTGTGGTATCGACCAATCGATTAGTTATGGTAGCGATGTCATCCTGTCGTCGACCGCTGGTATCGTCGACACCGGCACCACCTTCATCCTCACCGCCACTGGTAAGTGACATGTTGAGACTGAACGATTGACATCGAACGCTGACATCTTGTGTGTCTGGACTTGCAGATGCGTTCAATACATACCAGTCCAAGACCGGCGGTACCCTGGATTCTGCCACTGGCCTGCTCAGTGTCACCTCCACTCAATATTCCAACCTGCAGTCGTTGACGTTCAATATTGGGGTCAACTCATACGAGTTGACGCCTAACGGGCAGATCTGGCCCCGTTCCCTCAACACTGCCATCGGTGGCACTTCTGGCGCGATCTACCTTGTCGTCAGCGATATTGGAACCCCATCTGGGTCTGGCCTCGACTTCATTAGTGGGTACACCTTCCTGTGTGTCTACTTCCCTTTTTCTCTGACGTCCATATATTATCGGTGGTGCTTATGCTTGTGCTTTTTAACAGCCAGCGCTACTACAGCGCGTACGACACTGCCAATGGCAGAGTCGGCTTTGCCCGTACCGAATATACCTACTCTACAACAAACTAAAATCGTCATTGTAGACGGCCCGCTTTGTTTCATCTCGGGTACTTATCGTCTATGCGATCGTTGTCACGGGGTTTAAAACTGAGTGAGCAAGGACGAGGTGGCTGAGCACTATGTTCATCTTTGATCCATCCCAGCGAGATCTATAGGGTAAGATATACGGATATGGGAAGCTTTGCCAGCGCCTCGGCCATGTCTTCAACGATTCTCGAGGCGGGGAACGTGCAGACTCATCATGATCGGTACCCACGAACGAGAGAAGCAATTCATTTCCGCGTTGTCGCGAGTAAGTCACCGAGCTAATGTGGTTAGCCTGTCGGTCTTTCTTAGCCCCGGGCCCGCCATGTCCCGCTCAACCCACACCCTTTGTCCTTCTCTTCGCTCCCCCGTCGACTTCCAATTGTGGTACTGCCTGTGGTAAACTTCAAGTTACGACAGCCCAGGCGGCCGCTGATGAAGAATTGAGGTAGGCATGCAATCCTGTCCTTCTCTTCGTTTCCCAAAGTACACTTTCCGCCTAACGCATTCGGGTACTTCTACTACTGGTGCGAGATGTTCCACAGTGGAATGGACCTACTAGTACCGTCACGGTTCGCGCGACGACTGGGAGACTCGGACGACGCAACGTACAAGTAAGGAAAGGATCGCCAAGAAATCCCAAGAGAAATGGGTGGGAATAGATTTCACGGCACTCCGCTGGTGGTTACTACTACTACACTGAGGACAAGGACCATAAGGCGGCGTAGAATCTCAGTTCCCGGTGAGGCAGAGTTGGCTCTCCAGTAAATAGTTACCCCAGTGGCAGTCCTATATTCCGATTTCCCCTGCGAAATCCATCCATTCCAATTGCCACTTTACGGTAACGATCGATTCAGGTATGTTGGTTTGACTACGTATTCAAATCCCTGAACTAACCCAAAAAACACAACTAAATCCCTCCATAAAACCGCATTTCCGCACTAATGTGCGAAAAATTAAAAGCTGCTGCTCGGCAGCGGAAACCTGAATTCAACTTTTATTAATACTTCCAACCGCTCTAAACGATCCCAAAAGTGCCACTGGCAGTCATGGTGTTTCAACCTGTCTAAATAACTACTACCCGACTCGGAGGGGGAGGGAGCTTGCCGGGCTCTCCCACTGGCACAGGGTAACTAACTCCGGTTTGGATAGATTTCCTAACGTTAAACCCGCTTCAACGTAACAGTGGCTATCCGAGCCCAGCCGGGCCTACGTATGGCCGCTCCATTTCGCTACGTGGTGGGGTGTCGTACCGCTCGATATAAATTGAGAGGGTTTTCAGCGGACAACAGCACCTTGTTCCCGTTTGACTCTTCAAAATGGTCAACGCTAGGACTAACACTGGTCTCATCGGGGTTGTTTTATTGGCCCGTCATGGCGATCGTTCTGGTGTTCTTTACCAGGACTACAACACATATAACTCGACCCAAGGTTACTTGACACCTTATGGATCGGTATGTTCAACGTTCGACGTCGCGTGTTATGTGTAGTGCTAAGGTTCTTGCAGAGCCAAGAATATGACCTCGGTTGCTTCTTGAGGGAGACATATCTCGACCCGGCGTCACCATCTTACATTCAAGGCATCAGTACCGATGTCGCTGATGTTGATCAACTCTATGTTCGCGCAGACGCGGGAGGAGGGAATGTCATACTCGATTCCGCTTATGCTCTCCTTCAAGGTCTTTACCCACCGACCCCGGAGTCCACATCGACCCTCGCTAATGGTGATGTGGTCGAGGCGCCATTGGGAGGGTACCAGTACGTCCCGGTGGAGTCTCTTGAGTTCTGGCAGGCTCCGTCTCTTACGAGTTGGATGGAGTGCCCTGTGAGTGTTCGAGAGTGGGTTGTATTCAGATACCAATCCAGCTTTTCTAGTATTTCCAACTTCACCTGGGCCGTGTGAACACCGGTATTGCATACCAGAATGCAGCTGTGCAGGCCGCCCCTTTCCTTCAAGCTGTTCAACCTTACCTTAATGGCTTGAATGGCAGTTTCCTTAACATGGTATGTGGCGCCCATTGCTGTGTCGATCTTTACTGATTTGATCGGCAGTGGAATGTGAGTGAAAGAGGACGCTGGTAGTTGAGCCTCACCTGACGTGTTTACAATTCCAAGATCTATGACTACCTGAACGTCCAGTATACCCACAACGCAACGTTCTACAACTCATTCCCCGAGACGCTGTTGCAGCAAGCCCGTCACTTCGCTAACATTCACCAGCAAGCAGTCTTTACGGACAGTGTCCAGAATTCAGTTGGCGAAAGTGAGTGGTTCTGTAGTACTGCACGATAGTCTATTGACAGTTCGTAGTCGCTATCCGGACTCTCTGGCCCGAGATTTTCTGGTCGTTGGGCAACATGACCCTTCCTGACAACAAGGTCAAGCTGGCGTTGACGGAGGTCGACTACAAGCCGTTCATCGGTCTGTTCAATGTCACCAATGCTACAGTGACCAACCCCGAGATATTTGGAATTGGTGAGACGACGATCGCCGATTCTTCTGCCTTTGCTCATACAGTCTTACACAGCTGACTATGCTTCTGTTGTTGCCCTCGAGTTGTCCCAGAGCACTGCCGGCGATTATGAGGTTGCTCTGAAATTCAAGAATGGAACGAGTGACGAGGAGTTCAAGCCTTTGAAAATGTTCGGCCAAGACAGTCTTACTCTCCCTCAGTTGATCACGGCTCTCGACGTGAGTTCCCATTCTCTTCATCTTACCGTGTTCTACGAATATACACTGACTCTCCTTTCCTTAGTGGACCACGATCAACTCCACCATTAACTGGTGCTTCTCTTGCAACCAGACTGTCCTTCGTGGATGCTCTGTTTTCGACTACAGCAACGACCCATTCCTCAACCCCAGTGGTTAAATAGACAATGCACCTACAGGATCGTTGACGGGCGACGCTCATAGTTATTTTCCATGATGCCCTAATTTCTGCAATCTGAGATGGTTATATGTATCACAGCATGAGGGTATCGTTAAGTTCGTGTGATGTGGCGCATTGCCCCGGTTAATCGGCGCATCTTCAGGGAATACCTCCCGCTCAACTCGCCTCTTCGCTCCTCTGTCGACTTCAAATTACGGTACTGGTATGTCAACTGAATTATTACGACAGCCCGCCCAGGTGGTCGCTCGTCAAGAATGGAGCCGAGCATTCACACTGTCCATCTCCGAGTCTTCGCTTCCCAAAGTATGTACACTTTCCGTTAGCAACGCATTCTAGTAATACTCCTCGTGCTACTCGTGCAATATGCTCTATAGCGGGATAGACCCTGACATAATTATCGTCACGGTCTGTGCAACGAGACGACGTAACGTGCTAGTATGGAAAGGTCAGTCGATTGCCGCATCAGCAATCTCGAGAGAAATGCCAGCATTTCGCGTCCCGTGTCACAGGTGGACTGGGATAGTTATCCACTGACACAGCCTGTAGGCCGCCGCATCACGAAAATGTCACCTTACTGTAGCGGTCTGTCAAGTCTGAGACCGACTTGAACAAGTGTCACAGATCAATGCTTGTCACCAGACAAGTCATTTGTGGGGCCCACCTGTCGACTTTGGCTGGTTGTGAGGATACGGAATGCTTAACTATGTTAATGAATACATAGACCTCCACTCGCATACGATCTGTTCATTGGCTGTACATAGTGAATCTACTGTAGGAACTTTGAGAACTTTGAGTGTACTTACCACTGGCACTGCCTTCTGGGGTGTACTTGTCGAACAACAATACTAATCTGACAGGTTGACAGACCAAAAAATCGGCAAAGTGACAGTAGGTTGATGACTTCCCGTCAGAATTCGATGTTTATCCCACCCTCGATAGGCCCAACGATCCCCTTTGGAGCCTGATCACGTGGCCGTCGATCACCTCCGCCTCTAGATTATTGACGAGATACTCTCGATGAACCACTCGACGAGCATTGACCTGTTCCGTCACCATTCTCGCGGCGTGGATCTCTGTTGACTGGCCGTCGAACGAGCCAAGGCTCGTGCCTGCCCTACCCAAAGTGACGTCTATTTCCTTGGGGTCCACTGGTTCCACAGAAACGTCGAAAAGGTTGTCCGGCAGCCCACATTGCAGGGCACGCGCACGTTGTTCTGGGGATGTTGGGTGAAAGAAACTTTTGCAAAACTCTAGGGCGTTTTGGAGTTCCCGTTCGGATAATCGTGTACCCATGTCGGACCCTCCTTGAATGACTAGAAAGAACCCACAATGACCACAAGCCTCCACGGGCACGTCGCTCTTACCTGGGCGGATGGACGCGAACGCTCGTTCGTAGCCATCTTCATCGACATCGCTGAGGACGTCAAATCGTGTTGCCTGAATCTGCTCATAGGCACTCAATACGACCATCTGGAATCTAGTATTTTCTCAGTCTCTGGGGCGTGTCGCAGAGCCTTAGTGAATTATGACCTACCTGGTATAACTCAAGGTAAATCTTCTTGTGTGCCATGCAGCAGCAGCAGTCTCCGAGCAGTCTCCACGAATGGATGCGCAGATAGAAGCCGCAGCCGACAGTGCAGACGTCATCGCAAGGTGGACCCCAGACGAAAATAGCGGGTCAATGAACGCTGTGGTCCTTGTAAGGAAATTGTGATCACGGACATTGCGGACATTCCACGTACCTCCAGCATCTCCGACGATACGAAATGAATTCCCTGCGTACTGCGGTGCCGAGTAACTGAAATCCGCCGCAGATCGCACCAGCGTGTCCGCAGCGCTCCGAGAACCGTCGGGCGATGGCTTTGAGACCAAAGTCCCACAACCAATCAGGCGGATCAAATTGGGGGCAAGCGCTAACAGATCCTGATATCGTGCGAGCGTCGAAGATGCTGGAAGCACTTTCCACCTTTCCTGACACCGTTTCTGGTTCACGACCACGCCAATGGACGTTGTACCGTCATGAAGTGGGATAAACCAGGCCCAACCCGAGTCATCTATGGCACAGTCAACCCATAGGTCCTCGGGTACAGTTTATCTCCTACACTCGCCTGTCAATGCTTCGAACCACGGGGCGCCTTCCCGCTCTGTTCCCAGACCATACGTCCCAACCCCTGTCCAGTATCCCCAGTGAGCGATGTTTCTCAATGATTCATTATAATGTCGATTCTTCATATATCGATCGGATATCAAGCCTGTGCGTCCCGTTGCATCGACCAGGAAGTCGAAGGAGATTTCCCCTGAATGATCAGTTGGGTAAGACCGTCTCCACTCAGCGGACACAGGTCGCGATTGGTCCGAGAAGCGAAGCGACGTCACTCTCGTCTTTTCGTACACACAAGCCCCAGCCTCTTTTGCGTGATCAAGAAGCAGATTGTCGAAATCCGAACGCGTCTGGTGCGTCGTCGACAATATCATGAATGTGGTCAGAGCATCGAAAAGGGGCAATCAACCAGAGACTGACCACGTTCCAAGAACTATTACCGTGTCCTAACGCAATAAAGTCTGTGTCTGACGTGACAACGTTAGACATTTGAACACATGAACTGAAATTCGAGCGTGGGCCACGTACATCCCTCCCGCTTGAATTGACTGAACTTGATAGCTGCACCTGGCTATGGAGGCGTCAGAAGGATCACGCGCTCGGACGCTACGGACGCTCCAACAACAGACTACCATACCTTGTGCTTGAAACCGTATTCGGCCAGCTTCTGCTCCGCGCCGATAAACCGGAGATAGTGACGAACAGACGGGATCAGGCTCTCGCCTATGTGATATCTGTATCGCGTAAGAATACGGAAAGGGTAAGGTCGAGACAGCGATGGAGCCGACCTTGGGAACTGCGCTGCTTCGAGCAGTACGACTTGTAGTCCTTCCCTTGCCAGCGCAGACGCGGTGTAGCTTCCTGCCGGGCCACCACCGATAACGAGGACTTGCGCATGCTTCGAGACAACTGGGTAAAGCACAACGCAAGAACTAATAATGAATGGCATCTTACAGTTGGGATGGTTGTGGACGCCATGCTCCCTCTCGATCGAGAGTCTGATGTGGCCGGTGCATATCATTGCTTTATATACAATCCCCATCGGTGGTCCACGGACTCTATCCATCCGACTGGATTCTGGACCTAAAATTCACGTCACAAAGACGAACGGACTGCCATAAAGGTTGCGTATCATTCAGGGAATATCGAAGCCAAGCTGAAAGCTGGATTTACCAATTCGGTGCGACCGGGAACTCGTTGCAGTGCCATGTGTGACGGAAGACAGAACTGTGAACCCAG
>JBBPRK010001904.1:0-10039 GCA_038093075.1 Boletus patriciae | reverse complement strand
CGACTTGTACAAAGGCTTCGCGAGCCGTTTTCGTAGTACGAATGTCGAATAGGACTGAATCCGGGATTGTCGTGATGATCAGGCACCTGGCTTCGGCGTTTCGCTGTGCCCAGGCTCTCCGTGTGTCATCATTGGTTATCGCCGGGTCTGGGGGTGTCTCGGTGCCGTCGTAGAGTGTAGCGAGACCTTCGACACTTGCTGCGCTGAGTAAGTTCGCGCAGTACGTGTTCCAGTTGCTACCGTCCGCTTCGAGATTTGGTACTAAAATAAATGTACCATCTTCGAGTTCTACTTCATATGGCATCTTCGAGTCTGGTTGAGTGAGCTAACAGGCGCTTGCGGGGCTCATAACCTGTAGAAAACTATAGTGTAGTCACTAAATTAGTAGGCTAAGTACATACCTGTAGAAAACTGTAGTGTAGTCACTAAAGTAAAACTACTGTACTCGACAACCAAAATAAGGTCATGCTTATGTAAGCTACTAACTATGAAACCCATACGAGATGAGTTTTCAACAAGATCTGAGGCTGCGGAGATTCAGAGATAGGGGTCAGGAACCGCGTGAGACACTCGACAAAAACAGCAGTGTGAGTGAGTCCGGTCATCATCAATCAAAAGCCACACACCCACTGGCAAACGGGATCCGGCAGCAGGTCCCGGATTCTTCCCATACATAGTACGATCGGTGGGTACTGGGCAACACGAATCGGAGAGCCGGAGTCTTCCGGTGGTGATGTTCCCACGCCATGGTCCGGCCATCGGCCCTCCCGACAGGGCAAGCACAAAGCACGTCATGGCAAACGAGGATCCCCAGCCTCACCTTGGGACAGACGGCGGGCCCATCAGGCTTCGTATTCGAGGTTGGCGGCGTCGAAGTGAGTGCCGGGGCGGGCGCTCGGTGGTACGCCTTGGCATTGGGCAAGGTCGAGGCCGTGAGCGTTGAGCACTGCCTCGTGCGTCTGTCCTGTATATCAATTGCGTTCTCTGGTCGCTTACAACCTCTGACCTCCCCTGCAAACTCGTCTCCAGCTGAAATGACCGATCACAGTCCCAGAAACTCTCTCAAAAAGCTTCGAGGCATGTCAATACGATGGCGAAACATATCCACTCCAAGTCGCGCCCAGCCGCACAATCACAGTTACTCCACCGCTGGCATTCTGGCTGTGTCCGGGTCAATTCTTGCTTTCAGTCCATCGCAGCCACGTTTGGTTCCCATTCTTCGAAAGTCGACCGACGTTTCCGTTTATCGGAACACCTCCGATATCGCTCAGACGTTTTTACCTCCTGTACAAGCTGTCGCGGATGTCATCCCCGGGGTTGGTGGTCTCATCAAGGGTGCGATCGGGGGAATGTTGAGCACTCTTCAACTTGTAGACGTGATTCGATTCCGTTATCGAGTGTTATTGTCCCTCATGCTGAACTGCGCTATCATAGAGATACATGCAGAACAACGATGACCTAGAGGAACTCAAACGACAATTGCACCTCCTTCTCCGCCTTATATACGATGCACCCATTGCTCGGTCCTCTTTCGAGCAAACCATGAGACAGCGGTTGCTCAGGTGAGTGGCTCGCGGGAAGCGTAGTGTAAATAGCAACAAGACTCCATTATCAGCACGCTGGAATCTGCTAAATCCCAGCTTGAAAAAATGGAAAACCGTATCCGCGGATCACCCTCACTCACGCAAGACATAGCCGGGTGTATCACTCGCATCAACAATCATCTTTCACAATACACGGTAACGGCACAATCCCTCCGAAAAAAACACTTGTCAAGTCATTGCTAACTCGTTCCTCGGCTTCGATTAGGTCTTTGCCACAATGAACCTTCAGAACGACCTGTATGAAGTGAAAAAGACTATGGATGTGATCGTAGAATCCCACGCCAGGCAAATACAATCTTTCGATAACTTTCTGGCGATAGGAGGGACAGGACAACTACCAGCAGGTATCTCGCGCGGTCACGCAATACTAATCGATGCAACAGGACGAGAGCATCCGATGTTGCTTGAGCAGTGCCGGCACTTGGATGTATGTTCCCACAACCCAAGCATATGCCTCCATGGAACCTAACGTACGATTCTAGCAACTGGATCTCATGGCCCGTGCCAGCCTCTTTCAGTGCAGGCCAGACCAAGCCGAGATCCAAAGGTGGTACATTGAGAGGAAACAATATGATTTCGTGATTGACGATGGTACAAACGTGGTTCAACTGACAAGGGAAAGTGATATTTGGTCAAACTTGGAATCGGGTACGAGAATCACTATGAGGGTCGTTATCGAAGAAGTCGTCGGTTATACCGTCACTGCGACATACAAGTGCCCATGCGGAACGCCGAATACTGTCAATGTCAGCATTGGGGATCTCGAGACGGTACTAGAACGCGGTTGCACCATCACATGGTTGGTTTTCTCCTCTACTTCCTGACAGGGCCTACAACGAGCTGAAAGTCGACACTGCGAGCGACGGTTCCAGGTCACACGCACCGAGAGCAGACCAAATGCGGTGGACAACACCAACAGCCGGCAACGAGCTGATACTGCACCGACGGCTGAGGCAAAATACCTCATTCGTAATTTTCTAGCGAAGCAGCTCGTGGTGCGTATGAAATGAGTCCAGCTGCAATGTTGTGCAGCGACATCTATTGACCTCCATGATATGATCTTTCCGCCTCAGTCTTCGCTGGTGTGTGTACTTGTGTGTCCCACTGTCCGCTACCGTCTGACCCTGTGTTGTGTGCTTCCAGTATATGGATGTGCGTGTTCTCGCGTAGCCAGTTGTTCTCCAGGGGCTGACCCTCCCTGCGCCGTGTACTTCCAGTCGGTGCGTGTTTTCGCGTAGCCAGTTGTCTAGGGGCTGACCCTCCCCGCGTCGCATGCTTCCAGCGGGTGCGTATTCTCGCATAATCCAGTTGTTCACCGGGGGCTGACCTCCCCACGTCGTGTGCTTCCAGTTTGTGCGTGTTCTCGCATAGCCAGTTGTTCACCAGGGGCTGACCCTCCCCGCCTCGTGTGCTTCCAGTTGGTGCGTATTTTTGCGTAGCCAGTTGTCCACCAGGGGCTGACCCTCCCTGCATTGTGTGCTTCCAGGCGGTGCGTGTTCTCGCGTAACCAGTTGTTCACCAGGAGCTGACCCTCCCCACGTCATGTGCTTCCAGGGGGTGCGTGTTCTTGCATAGCCATTTGTTCACCAATTACCGACCCTCCCTACGTTGTGCGCTTCCAGCTAGTGCGTGTTCTCGCGTAGCCAGTTGTTCACCAGTTTCTGACCCTCCCCGTGTCGTGTGCTTCCAGGAGGTGCGTGCTCACGTGTAAACAGTTGTTCACCAGTGGCTGACCCTCCCTGTGCTGTGTTTTTATAGGCAGTGCGTTCTCTCATGTACGCGGTGATTCGGTAGGGGCTGACCCTCCACACGTCGTGTGCTCCCAGTGGGCGCGTGTTCTTGCGTAGCCAGTTGTTCACCAGGTGCTGACCCTCACCGCGTCGTGTGCTTCCAGTTGGTGCGTGTTCTCGTGTAAGCAGTTGTTCACGAATGATTGACCCTCCCCGCACTGTGTGCTTCCAGGCGGAGGACGTGCGTGTTTTTGTGTAGCCAGCTGTTCACCAGTGGCTGAACCTCCCCATGTCGTGTAGTTCCAGGATGTGCATGTTTTCGCGTAACCTGTTGTTCACCAGGGGCTGACCTTTCCCGTACTGTGTCCTTCCAGGAAGTGAGTGTTCTCGATCCAGTTATTCGCCGAGGGTTGACCCTCCTCATGCTATGTCCTTCCAGACAGTGCGTTGCACACGCAGATGTTTCACTCTTTATCCTGTTCCATACCCTCCTTTCATAGGAAGCCGCACAGCAGTCAATCGGTGAAAGAGGACCCCCTGTGTTGCCAAATTCCGTGCCGAAATCGGGGTGCGTGCATCAAGTTTTTATCGTAATGATATGCGCATCTGATCAGGAACTCGAGCAGACAGAAGGCTACAAATAACGACTCCGGGCCCAGTGGATCTTTATGATGCATCAAAGCATGCACGTCAGCGAATAGGCGAGTCGCCGTATGTACAGCGCTCGCCTGCGAGGTCCACTGCGTGGTACTGACAGTCTATTGGCAAGCTCCACCATCGTACGGACGCAACATTTCCTCAACACTTACCTGGTGGATGTGGGGGTGGTTCCTTTGTGGTGTTTCTTTTTCTGCGATTTGGACCATGTATACGTTCGTCGCTTCGCAGCGCGGAACGACTCAAACGATTCAGCCGTTGTATCGAGTTCATTCAGATCTATGCATCCGACCGAAATACTTTATTAAATGACTGCGACGGTACGTGTACCACCGAAAACATACGAGCCCGGGCCAGTCCGAGTACATGATGTGGGGAGCGTCTGAATTTGAATTGTGAGAAGTCTGACCGTACCATGCACCTCCCACATTTTTCACAGTCAGCGGTCGTGTACACCATGGCGATCGATATTCGGAAACCCTTTTCGTCCATGTGATCCATGTGATAAATCCCGGCCGGGCCAATCAATGTGGGCGGACTCATCCAGTGGACTCACGCTTCCTCTGTCGCCCGAACCGCGAGGGATCATAGCGGTCCCCCACGGCCTCGAGAATGGATGAATGGACGGGTGAAAACGAATATATAGGTTCAAGGTTACGTTTTCGGAAGAAAAATGGCGTGACAGACGGGGTGGGGCGAGAGGGTGATCGAGCGTGAATCGACGTCGGGAGGAGCGACGGAGCGAGGGCGCAAAGGAGAGATGCACTTTGCCGTTGTCGACAGGCTTGGCGAGGAAACGAAAGTCGAGGCTACCGGTCGTACAATCGGCGTCTTAACCAAGATTGGTGATGTGCCAGCCAGGAAGGGATCAAGGGATCACAGAACTGCGAGTCTCCGGATTCGGACAGGTCAAAACCAGAGTAGGGGTTCATTTGAAGGTCACGACAAAAACGGGTGGGGTGGACAAGGCGGAGGCGCCATATCAGGGAGACGAGCGTCATTGGGCATGGATTGGCGTCAGGAAGTGTTTGGATGTGTGATCGGGACTGGATGTGCCGGGTGGGAGGGTGTATGCTGCTTGGGCAGGCACCCACAGAGGGGATAGTAGAGCCGAGCAATTTGAAAGGGCGTCCATCCCGAGCCTGATCAACGCCAAGAAGAGATGCATCTCGTCATTGTCGACCGACTCGCGTAGAATAGAGGCGTTGAAGCTACGATTCCCGAACAAACCTAGAAAACTCGGCGATCACGCCGAGATGAGATGCCACCACCAGGTGGTTCTTTCACAAAGTGGCACGCCATAAACAATAGATGCGATGAAAATCAGATCGTTCGAACAAGATAAAAGTCGCAATGGAACCTCCAATATATAAACCGAAGCGCACGCAATCAGGTCCCAATACTAAAACCAGGTTCAGATCGGTTGTACGATTCCAAACTAAAAAGTCACTCACCAACTCACCAAGACTGCGGCCTTGTTATTCCAGAGATCGCTGACAAGCTACTCTGAACTCTACTTTCGATCTCCCATCGCGTCGTCATGCATCACAAACAATCGCATCCGCCTGCCTAAGCATATCCTTCGTCCCCCACCCTCTCCTGATACCCCTTGTCGACCGCCAAGCGCGCCATCACCCTCTCCACCTCTTTCTCCCAGTCCGTCGACACGCAGAAATACGAGCCGAGAAAGACAACCCAAGCCATCCCGATGGTCAACCCCCACCATAGCCCGAAAAGACCCCAGTCTCGTTCGAACGCCAGCCAAAGGCTGATCGGGATACCGAGACAATAGAATCCACTTGCCACGACATCGTCCGTCAATATTCGGACGAATCCAGGGAGAGATCGAGCTTACCTAATGTTGATCAGCGCGCCCAACGTCTAGCGCGACGGGTGTTTTCAATTACGGGGGTATTGGGTACAAGATTTAAAAGGGCTGAGACGCACCTGTTTGCCTCGCGAACGCAGGATACTAGAGAACACGGCGCCACAGTGATCCAATACTTGTGTGAGGGCCACCAAAGGGAGCATGTCAGCCACGAGCTTCACGACCGCTTAGGGAACGTAAATCCGATGAGTGCTCTTCGCGGGTACCCGAGTCATATACACCATACCTGGGTCACCATTGAACATATATCCCCACGTCGCTCGGAAAGTCACAAGGATGCCACTTTGAAACGATCGTCACACACAGGAAATCAACAAGAGAATGTGCGAACCTTAAAAATAGCGTGAGGCAAATGGAAATAAACATGGCAGCATTGGCGGCAACACCGGCGCGCTTCGCGTTCTCCTTTCCAAGGAGATTGCCAATACTTGAAAGGATTGTCAGACGTGCCCCAGCGATCGTGAGAATGACAGCCAACCGAACAGAAGTCGCAATTCCCAGAGAATATGGTACTTGGAAGGTGCTTGCAACTGTGGAGAGCAGCACAGATTGTGTTGCTAACGGTATAGGTCCGAGGCTGCAAGCATTCACTCGGTGGTGGATTCTTGCGGTCATCAGCACTACTTACAAGCTAGCAGCAACTGAGGTCGTTTGCGATGAGTCTTTTCGACAAGGCGAAGAAGAGTGCAACGTACGTCCAATAAGCTCCAAGGACCACCACTCCGATGCAACCTGACCTGTGCTAGGGTGAGTATATCTATATTGATGGTGACAGCAAGATATCATAGGTACGTACCGACACCACCCATGCTCAACTTCGCCAAAGAACCTAGAGAGGTCAAACATCGTGACGAGATGGGATGCCAGGCTGTCCGTTCCGCGAAGAATATGCCATAGAAAATAGATGCGATAGAAATCAAATTATATGAGATGGAAGTCGCAATGGGCGCTCCAATAAACCCAAGGCGAATCGGTTGGGGTCCCCATACTAAAACACTCATCAGTTCCATAATCCAATCATAAGCCAGGAATAAATCACCAAGGAGATAATTCAGAAGGATGTTTATAGGTGCAACGAAGGCAATGATGCGTGCAGGCACATCAAACAATCCTTGACGCTAAGATTAGTTCACCACTCAGCCGTACAAACCAACGCGCTTACCCTGGGCTTGGAAATATCGGCTGAGTGGGGTCATCAACATAATACACGGCAAAGAGAGAGTCACGACTCACCGAGAAATGCAGTTGAAGGAGTACGCTGGAAGACTCGGCGAGGCCCATCTTAGATAGATGCCAGCATATCTCGCGACCTCCGAATCTTGTCTAAGCGCCAAAAGGAGGGCTTCACCGTTGAGCCAAACCGCATAAATAGGCTGACAGCCAAGTGATCATTATGTACTGCTAGCTAGCACACCGGACCCGGACTCACTATCAATATGAGAATTTGTAGAACAACTATCTTTAGCGGTAAGCACCGCTGCACGCTCAGTAGTCTTGGAACATACCCATGCGTTGGGTCCATAGTCCGACGAGTTGTGGCTGACCTGAAGTCCATGCGCTCGGCAGGACAGTATCCAAGGCACTGGACATCCCCTGGATGATACTGAGCCCAGTGACATTGGCGGTCATGAAACCGATCGTGGCGGCAGCGAGCGCGATGGTGGATATATGCCCGATGGAAACCACTGAAGACATGATAATACTATGCTCGAACACATGCGTACTTGAGACATTGGCTTCAGTGGGAATGTACGATGAGAAGCAGAAGCAGAATATACAAACCCAAACACAGGCAGGGCATATCTGACGAGCGTTGTGGCCTCTTCCCGAAAGACCGACAAGAAAGCGTTGCTCCCGGGCGATTCAGGGTCGACGGGAGCCAGCAGAGCGGTTGTCTCTGACGGCGGTGCCTGTAAGCCAGAATCTACAGAGGTCATATTGGAGCGAAAGGCGATGTGAAGAGGTATTCTGTCGTGGACGGGAAAGCGGGGTGACGGTAGTCCGTTTCGCGATTGGTGCGATGTTCGTCTTCCCGTAGAGATGAAGGCGTGCCAGGTATATACGTGTTCTCATCTCATCTCACCGGAGCTAGTAGACCAAGAGGCGTGTGTTAGCATGCACGTAGTGCTGCCGCGAGGTGTGGCCTTGGGGACTCGGAGGTGACCGTGAGAAACACCTTTCACGCACATGCCGCTCGTCGCTCCCCCACCGGCCCTCTCTCACCACCGCCCGAAATAGCTTCGGCGGTCTCGGTGCCCACTTCCCTGCACCCCTCTCGCGTCCAGATGTACTCGGCGATTTTAACCCCTCCATGCCAGACCACACCGCTTCGTTCAGCTTCCCTTTTCACCTCCGACCTCCACGACGACATCACTCCGATGCGGCGCACCCTCTGCACCAGCTGCATCCGGCACAAGCTTGCTATCTCGAGGGTGAGTTTTTACTCGGCAGAACGATCGCAGCTCCCTCGAGACTCGGTGACAACAAAGTCGTCGAAATGATCGGGAGCGTGTTCGCAAGTTCTAACCTGGCCGATGGCGAGACCTTGCAGCTGAAAGGGACCAGCGCTAGAACCAACGTCGATTCACCGTCGCCATACGGAGGGGTTGATCTATCAAAGCCTATATGCACACCCCTCGCACGCGGAGGTGCTTTGCCCGGAGAGGTGGTGTACAAGAAGACGCGTCGTTGATGGCGAAAGGTGCGCGGGCTGCTGTCATTCTTGGAGGTTGCAGGTGAGGTCTGGAAGGAGTCGCATATGTATATGGGCGGAATATCAGCATCGCGCTCCAGGTGGGTTGTTTATCGCGTTACGTTTTCCCTCGCATGAACTAACGCGTTCCCAGCTTGTCGATGATATTCTGGATCTCTCAACGGCGCCGGGCAAGCCAGGCTCAGGGGCGGATCCTCGTTTACACCTTGCGACTGGTCCAGTGCTGTACGCCGCTGCCGAGTTGGTGCCATTGATTGCTCGCGGATCCAAGCACGATGGAGATGTTGAACGGGTGAGCCTCGTGCAGCACTGCTTCTTTTTTTCCCTTGGCCAACGACGTTCCCATCAGGCTCTGTCTTTGATCCTTGCTTCGTTTGCCATCTCCCGCACACACGATCTCGCACAAACATATGCAGAAGAGGCGAGGGAAGTGCTCGGAGTACTCCTCGAGAGTGAGGCAAGGGAGGCATTGGAGGCATTGACGGATGGGGTTGTCAGAGCACGGTCGTCCATGGAGGCCACATTACTCGTTCGGATACCATGCAAGTCAACGATTCGGAACCGCAACCTCCTCGACCTGCTACGCAGCTCACATCCCGACCTATCGAGTCATTGCACCACAGTACTTATTGAATGCACGTAATTGAAATCCTCTGCTCGCTCCTCTGCTTGGGTGGGCAGTGGCGGGCATGAAAGTTGTGTTGATATTCCTCTGATCATTTGTCAGTTGACTGAGATTGGGACTTTACGTTGTAGTTTCAGTCTCGTCGCTGGAACTGGCCACGTCATGGTGCCAACGACGTCCGCCATCACTTTCCCCTTAGAACTTACCCCTTGCCTTCATCCTGGTCCACCAACCGACGTCAGGCTGCCGTGATATACAGATCGATTCTCCTAGATGTTCTATTAACACGAGAAAACGAAACCCTGGTATACTTGTACTTGCGTGCCGGGACCGCCCCCCTTGTATTGAAAAGACACTGAACAACCACGTCACCTCAGAAGAGTCGTACGTGGAACAAGCATCCACATTTCGAATCGTGACCTGGGGAAATGAAGTCAAGGTACGCCTACCACAAAACATTTTGGAGACATCGTTTGTCGGTTTCATTTGGTCCTGGCGAACCCGCGCGCTAGAAGCGGGCTAACGAAAATCCATGCCCTTGCGTATCCGGACTCGGAAAGGTGCATGCCCGCAAACATGAACAAGATCTGCATATCACCCGCACGTTAGTGTCGACGGATCCAATGTCCCATCCGTGATAGGTCTGTCGAAGATGGTTGGTGTCCAGATGCGTAAGCTGGGTGTCATGTTTAGAGACCTCCCATCGGGGTAATCACGAGAGTATTATATGAGCATATAAACCCTTGCAAAGATGTCAAATAACTAAAACTTGCATAATATATTATATCCCCATAAAACTGTAGGCTTTCAAGCTATTAAGAA
>JBBPRK010001903.1:0-10050 GCA_038093075.1 Boletus patriciae | reverse complement strand
TTATCCGCGTCGTCGTCCATGCTGGCAGATGAAAGAAACACAGAACCACGGTCACGTCATGTTTGTAAATCACATGACTGGTCATGCGCCAAATTATCATCATTCACAACCCAGCAGTACCCGTACTATCTAGTGCCACCTCACCGTGGAGCAGGCAGCCCACTCCCCGTCAACCCAATTTCCGTCACCTCCGTAAGCGGATCTAGCTTCCCCTTGAATTCGGGCAGGAACGACGCATCCGTGTACGGGCAGTGTACCGATGCAGAGCCCTTGTAAATCGGCGTATATGTGGCTGCACAGATATCAAATTCGGTAAACTCGTCATAAGAAATCTCCACTGCATTCCGGGGGTTTCGATCGCCTGCCGCAATCCGTTGACGCGCCTGTGGAGAAAACGTCTCAACATCGCGCCACTTGGAGTACCTTGTAATAGAACGCACCTGCGCAACAATTTTGGGGTCGGGGTTAAGATCTAATAGACGTCTCGCAAACTTGGCAGCCGTGGCGTGGTTGTTGGCCTTTGCAAACGCTCCAATTGCACTTCGTAACGCTATTTGCATATGCGGCGGTTGGAGTTGGCAGTGCGTAAAGTATGCCGCGAGCTCCAACTGTCGGCGGACATTGTCAGGCTCGTCCTGCGTAACGCGGCGTCGCTCCAATTCGATCGAGACCCCGAGGAGGTATTCGCGTGCGGAAATAACGGTATCGCGCCACTGAAATTTCCACCCAGTCAGTGTCATCAAAAGAGATGAATGAACTGACGAACCTCCTTTGCTTCCTCATCCGAAGACACCACTACCAAGAATAATGTTTGCAGGACAGATCGGAACACAACCTGAGCTTCAGGGAGCTTGTTGCCTGAGACGCAACGGAAACCTTCGGAGAGCTCGGTCCGCACGGACGGCAGGGATCGCACCACAACAGGCAAGACCCGCCCAGGCGAGGTTTCTGATGGATTGCGTCTGATGTGGACCTGGAGAGGAGGTAAGGATGCCAGGGGAGAGACATAAGCGTGCGATGACCGGTAGACGTAGAGGAACAATGGCTTGAGGGGTGCGAAGTTGACAGCCCCAAATTGCCGATTCAGTAACTGAACGTCATTGAGTATAGCCCGAAACCATGTCCAAAGCAACTCACCTGCATGGCGGTGTCGAAAGACCCCGCCGCAACGTGGTCCGCAGCGAACGGCGAGTTGCGTACCCAAAGCTCGTTCTCACTCACACCAGGGGTCGCACCTGTTCCTTCATCTTCGTCCTCACCCACGGCGTCCTCAAATTCTTCTTCCGTGTGAGTCTCGGCATCGGCATCCTCAGCATCGAGATCCCATCCAGCCTCCTCAGCATCGACTTCAGGGACCTCCTCTTCCTTTGCCCAGTCATCGAGTGCGGAGGAAGCAGCGGCAGCCGCGGCGTCGATGCCATTGACGTAAGGAATTTCGCCATCCCCATCCAGGTTGCCGTTCGCGAGTGCACGGTCCCAAAAGCTCTCGCCGATCGAAATCGACGGCCAGTTGAGGTTGGCGGTGGAAGTGATAACGGGTGGTGGTTTGAGTGTCGACTGACCGAATGAGGGAACGTCATCGACGTCCGCTTCGCTCAGACCAGCAGCTTCCAGGATTTCGGCTGCCTCTTCTTCCAAGCCGTTTGTTTTCGCAGTCAAGTAAGCGAGCGGGTCTACAATCCAGGTCAACGAAACGGCCCAGATACGGTCAAAACAAACGCGTACGAAGACCCACGTCCCGTAGGACGGCGATTCTTCCTTGCACGTCACCAGCATACAAGGCATTATGGAAGCGTGACATTGGATCTCCCCTCGCAGCCGCAATCTTTTGCATCTTTGATAGTTTATCCGTGCTGCCAGTGGCCAGATACAAGAACGACAAGCGGTCAAAGTTCTTGGTCTGTTGGTATGCCTTTTCAACGATCTGTAACAGGACGACCGATCAATCCACTATAGAATATGAGTTATAATTTCAGTTACTTTGTGATTTCCTTGTTTGGTCGCTTGCTGCGCCAAACGCTCCCAACAATCTGGTCGGTCGATCGCCCTTGCGCTCTCCAATGCGACATCGAGATTTCCACATTCAATAGCAAGGTCGAACTTGGTATTCTTGTCCTGAACAAAGTGCAATGCGATCTACGACCATCGCCTGTCAGATAGCAGTCCTGAACAAATACGTGGACATTTACCTCGGGGAACCCCTTTTGCTGTAGATATGCAATAATACTCTGCCCAATTAGCGTCGATGTCCGTATGATATGTAGCATCTCTTCGTGGTTGTTCCGGAGCAAGGCAAGCTTGAACCGGTACTCCGTAGGGTCAAACGTAATCGTTCGAGGCCGCGCAGAACGGTCCAAGCAGTGCGCGGTTTTGCCCTTGATGCGCGTGAGATAGACAGGGTTGTCGAGTGTGCATATCACCCCGTTGTCGCTTAGACAATGAGGGAAGGTTAGCGTCCAGGTCTGTGGTTGTGATGTAGACATACCCTTGAGGAAGGCAATATTTTATGTGGTTGAGGGTAGAATAGATGAATACGCCCGTGTCATCCCAGGCTCCAGATTTGATACGAATGGTTTCATGGACGAGACTACTTTGAGAAAAGTTTTTGTTGGCGATGGTAATCGCTACATGATTGAGGTTACGGCAACGCAACAAAGAATGCGGATTCAACACTCACTATGCTTGCTCATCAAGGCTACAAGTTGCCCATCCGAGCTCCAGGCGACATACTTGACAGGTGGACTGTTCAGTTCGGCAATAATTTTCTGCTGTTGGATATCGTAGAGAGCGACCGACGACGTCGAGCTCAAGATCAGACAGGCAGTCCCACCGTAGAAGATCTCGTTTGTTTGGATTGGCGCCTTGATTCCTTTCACCACCGAGTTTGACAGATCGCGAACCTCGATGAGCTAACGAAACGGTGAGTATCCGCATGCTTGACTGCCACAATTTCGCTTTACCTGTGTGGTCTTGTTCAAGGCGGCAAACCTGTTCCTAGCCACGAAAATCGCGCTGTGAGCGGTACTGCGTTTACCATCCGTGGACGAGTCCTTGACCTCTCCGTTTGTTTGCGTGGGCAGGGAAGCCAACTCGAACAAGCCATTGTCGGAAGAGATCGTCGTGATGACGGCCCGTTCGGCAGGGTTGTAACTCAGCGTCCGGGGAGGGACATACGGGCTGCCGAATTTTCGGACGCTAAGAAGGCCGATATCCGATCCGGTATTGAAGTCGTATGCTCTGACGTATTTATCCCGGATGTAATACAATGAGTCGGCATGGACGGAAAAGGCGGGCCGTTCGCGCTCGAGCTTGAATACGATGAGTCCACTGTCGTGACCTACATTGGCAGGATATCAGCAACAGCGTCTCGAGGGGTGTTGTGATCGTACCGGCAGCAAACAAGTTGAGGTTGGGGTGTGCGGCAAGGACCCAGAATCGGTCGTGTTCCCTCCTGAAGGTCTGGATTGCGGTGCGCTTTGCAAGGTCCCATACGCGGACTGTCTTGTCCTCGCCACAAGAAACGATGAGTTCGTGTTTGGGATGGAAGAGCGCGTTGGACACATTGTTAAAGTGCCCTCTGCAAGAGTCGACCTCCCAAGCCTTTGTTTCGCTCATCCTCCAAATCTTGATGGTGCGATCGTCGGCGGCGGAGACGATGAGGGGAAGTGTGGGATGGAAGGCGGCGAAATTGACGCCTCGGTCATGGCCCTCGAGGACATACTTTACGGTAGAGAAGGTGTCGAACGTTTCGAAGCTGTTCGGACCCGTGCTGGGAGTGCTCTTTCGCAAACCGGATATGTCCCAGACGCGTACTGTCTGGTCCATGGATGTCGAGACGATAAGGTCATCCTTTGGATGGAACTGGGCGGACATGACATAGTGCGAGTGGCCGGTAAGGATGGCGATGCAGTTGCGCGAGGTGCTGTTCCATATGCGGATTGTCTGGTCGTCGGATGCGGAGAGCTGCGATGCGGGGTGAACGGGCGTGAGCTGAGAGGACTTCAGGGACTTACGATCCAGGGCATCTCGTGATGAAACTGGACGGTCCGAACGTAGTCGAGGTGGCCGTGCAAAGTAAAGAGGCAGCGACGGTTCTGAGGACGTAGGTCTGCGGGGCGTCAGAATCAGCTGCCAAGGGATCGACGGTACAGACCCCAGACTTTGATCTTGTAGTCGTCGCCGCCGGTGACCAGGAGCGCTCTGCTGGGATGGATGGCGACACCGCGAACGGGGCCTTGCGAGAATATCAGCAAGGGTTCGTGTCGCTGAGAAGAAGCTACCTTCATGCTCTTCGAATCTGTCTACGAGGACGCCCATGCGGTAGTTCCATAGCTGCACGCTGCCGTTGTGGAGGGCGGCGGCGAGGAGGGGCTGAGTTGGGTGGAAAGCGAGACCTTGGAGGGGGTTGGAGAGGGGACGGGGCTCGGGCGAGACACGGACCTTTGACGCGATTGCTCTTGGACTCGAATTTTGTGAGCATGACCGACATGGCGAGGTCGTCGTCGTCAGACGTGGCTTGTGCGGAGTTGGAAAAGTCGAAAAGTGACTACGTGATAGATGGGCGTGCTGGGCATCACCCCCTTTCTCCAAAAGACCTGGTCGGTCCCCCCTCCTCACCGTGGCCCACGCTGACCGCATACAGCCCACAGGTATTCAGGACACTCCCCGACCGCCTCAGATCCCTGCGCGGAAAGACCGTCGTCCTGTGAGTACCCCCTCGACTTATTGCCGCAGCTTACCGTCCGACAGCGATGGCACCCTCGTCACCCAACGCCTTCATTTCGCGCCCATGCCGCATCCCCACAGGCATATCCTCGGCTGGCACCGTATACTCACAGAACTGAGAGACTCTGACGTACGTGCCATTTGCGTCTTTGATGGAAAACAGCGCAGCGCAGCCAAAGCCCGCGAGGTCAGCGCGTTCCCTCTTCTGCACTTCCTCACTCATTTCAATTCGAGGTCGAGCGCCGTAGAGAATCGCGAAAAATAGACGCAGCCCGCGGGTTCATCGAATCAACTAGACTTCATAGACTCGAGAAGCTGATGCGCCTTCTTCCGTATTACCGCTCCTTGCAGAGCACAGATCGCCAACGTGTCAACAATGCCCTTGGCAGCATCAGACCCTTTGATGCGCATGTGTCAGGGTCGACGCTTCTTGCGCCGACATCCCTCCCACCGCACCCTCCATCACCCTGCGCCCGCGTCACATCCCACCCTGACCACACTTTCCCATCACAACATTCTTACTTCTTCCCACACGGCAGAATGGGGTCACACGACTTGCAGGACGTCCTGGTCTCTGTCGCCCCATTACCCTCGACATCTAGATCCGAACCACACTACGTACCATCAGCACATCTAGATGATCCCACAGACGACAAAATCGGCTCTTGCGACCTCTTTGATGACCCTAATGATGATATTTCGCCAACCCTTCCATTCGTCCACTGGAACGCCGCGGTGCAGCCCACACTGTCAACGCCTTACCCGCTCCCGGACTCTATCGAGTCATTTCAATCGGAACTCTCCACATTGTACTCCGAATACAGCCAATGCATCACGCAGCTCGCATCCATGCCCTCGTCCTTTGAAGGGCCCGAGATCCCCGAGCGAGAACAAGACCGCGCTACACCACCAGACAGTCCTGACCCCCTTGACGCCAGGATCGAATACGCCATGTCCAAGCACCAGCTCCAGATGACGCTCGACGAGGGCCACATTTGGAACGTCCTCTCGTCTGACGCACCCCCTCTCGAAACCGAGTCCGCGCTCATGACGCTCGCAGAGCGGAGCACCGTCATCTCCCGCTCGTACCAACGCCGGAGCAACTCCCCCACGACACAGACATACGACGAGTGCAAGGAACTCCTACGTGCTATGGGCGTCCCGTGCATCGAATCCTCGGGCCCATTCGAGGCAGAAGCCCTCGCGTGCGCCCTCGTCACCCACGGCCACGCAGACTACGTCGTGAGCGAGGATACCGACGTGCTCGTCTACGAAGCCCCCATGCTCCGCGGCATCACCGCCCGCGAATCCCCCATCGTCGTCGTCCACGGCGACGCCATCCGCGCCACCCTCCAACTCGACCGCGCGCGCTACGTCGACTTTGCCCTCCTCCTCGGCACCGACTTTTCCCAACGCATCAAGCACGTCGGGCCGAACCGCGCGCTCAAGTTTATCAGGCAACACGGCTCCATCGAGCGCGTCGTCCAACGGGAGAACAAGTATCCGCCGCGCGTGCCCGTCGCGGATTATCTGGCCCAGGTCGGCGTGGCGCGCCTCGTGTTCCAGAACTTGCCGCCTCTTCCGGATATCGGGCTCCTCCATCAAACAGAGGGCGATCCGGACGCCGTGTCGGAAATCATAACGAGGTATAAGCTGCACCGGATGTTGCCTGGTGCATGGGACACCGAATCCGCTTTGGCAGGGAACTACTTTGGTGATGACCCGTCCGTGTGGTGATCATTGGGTGTAGCAGAGACCTAGATGCACCCTTGGGAGGACCTTGTAGGGTGTTTGTCATTGTCGCATACATTAGTGATATCCTGGCCTGGACCCGGCAGGAAGCCCTAATTTCATCGTGAAAGCACTCGGTGCTCAGCCAAACGTCTGGAGACACCCTGCATGAGGCCCGCATGAGGGTTGATAAGATCAGTCAGTGAACTCACCATGCTGATACCATTGATCATATCTAAAGGGATTCCAATGGAATATGGCATGACAACAAACAAGACCCTGATGTGCATGACATGCTTGTCAAAGTCCAGCGGGGGGATTCTGGATGGCAGTACCAAAAAGCTCAAGTAAATTAAGATCTATACATAAATACTACACGCCCGTATGTATACACGACTACAGCAAGAACATCGATGGTGGATATCATATAGATAGCAAGATGGGTAGAGAGGGGAATAAGCCATAACCATACCATTAAAATCAAACTCTAAAGGTCGTCATCGCCAGGACCGACGTATCAAGACGTCCGGCGCTCATCGGCATCGGCATCGCCTTCACACTTCGTTCCTCAAGATCAGACTGAAACAAGGCTCACAAAACGGCTTGTCGTTGCGCAAGAAAAAGGAGGGATCCTCGAACGGATTTTTGCACCCCTATCGTTCCTGCGTCAGTTCACGTCGAGGGAAAAAAGCAGATGAACTCACGTCGCAAACGAAGCACCCCCAACACCACTTGCCGCCCAATGCCTCCACAGCTCTGACACCATCCCTGATGCTCTTCTTGCACGCCTTACATTTTGGCAACCGAAGTCGCACATGGCAGGCCTCGCAATACGGGTGTCCCTTGTACACTGTGAAGCCAACATCATCGTCGATGAACTCGCCATCGCCCGTGAGGTTCAACTCGCCCGTGCGCGTATCGGAAGACGGAAGCAGACCGGTTGGCGAAAGGAACGGGTCCCCGCATTCGGCACAGAAAAAGTGCTGTTCGTGGTAAGTACGTTGACCGAGGGCGGGGTCGTCGAGCGTGATGAACCGTTCGTCGATGATGGCCGTCTTGCAGTGGAAACAACGAGGAGCAAAATTCTGTCCGAGTCAGGTGCGGACGCGCATCAGTCGTCATCACAGCGCAATAACACAATACAGACCTCGTGATAGTCCAAATGACAATACGGTCTCCCATCACGTTCATAACTACTCACGTGCTCCAAGAGTTCGTTGCAGATGGTGCATTTGAAGCAGTTGGGGTGCCATCGTTGACCCATGGCACTCACAATACGACCAACGATGGGGCCGTTGCACCCCCCGCATGAAAGACCATTGGTACGCATAGGATTCGACGGGGAGGGGGGGGCAGGGAGACCACGTTTAGATGCGGGGCCGCGGCCGGGAGTGGAACGCGAAGGTGCCGACTCTTGAATTTGGGTATGTCGAGATCCAAAGCTGCCACCCGGTCTCTGTGGCTGAGCCGAGTCTGAAACCGAGATCTTTGGAGGAGAGAAAGCCATGGAGGGAGAAGATACCGAAATCGCAGGCGCTCCATGCTCCAAGACCGTGGCCTCAGAGATTGAAATAGCAGGCGTGCCAGGCACAGAAACCGAAATACTAGGGCCACTTCCGGGCCCTGAAACAACGATACCGGGACCGGGTGCGTCGTCGACTACATCACTATCATTATCATATTGTCCATCTGGAACCGATATCCTTGGTACCGCTGTCCGCTGGGGTTGAGTGGGTGATCGGCCTGGAGGCCGAGTGAGCGGTTGCCCCCTTCTTTCTGGGGACCGTGACCCTGCACGGAGCCCTGCGTATGAATTGCTCGTGCCGTTCCCACTCGCGTTGCCAGTTCGTGATGTGACATCCTGGCCGGGTGTCCATTGCCTTTTTGGTGGTGCATCATTGGTGATTTCAATTTCCGGAGCCCGAGCGAAGGGCTGGCGGATAGGCGAAGGCGATCGGCGCAAAGAAGGCGGCGGCGCATCATCCAAATCAATGTCGGAATCCCTAGCACGCTGTTTTTGAAGCTGGCGTTCACTGGGCTGCGAGACCGGCTGCGACTGAAGGTGGGGCTGCTGCCGGGGTGATTGCTGCGCAAAGGACTTCCGATCAAAGGCGGCGTTGAGATTCGGAGATGACGGAAACGGGCGCGCCGGGTGTGTTGGACTCGTTGGTAATGATGGTGGAGGTGGCGAAGGTATCCCGTTTGGCTTGAATGGCTGGCTCTGCACCACTTGGAGAACAAGGTGAGATGTCGTGAATACCAATGTTGGATAACGTAAACTCACTCGGAACATCCGTCGTACCAAAGAGGCGGCGGGTGGTGTTTCCTGGTGTGCGTGGAAGAGGGGGGACGTTGGCAGGCCACCCTTGCTGTTGGCGCATGGGGCTGGGAGGACCAGTGACAGTCCGAATGGGACTCTGAGCCAGAGTAGGACTTGGCGCTTCCTGCTGAGTTTGCCTTTCCTTCTGTCGCTCGCGTTCTTCCGCTAAACCCATGGAAGCGAAGCGGAGGGTGAGAGACTGAGGCTCTGCTGTGGGAGTACCAAGAGCAGGACTACGATCAGGGAATGGAGTGAATGGGCTGGGTACTGGAGGTGACATGCGCGCTCGGGGACTTTGCGGGAGGCCGGTGGTATGAGGTTGATCCTGTGGGGCACTTGAGCTCGAAGCGGGCGGTTGTGGGAGTGTCGCAGAGCGTACAGGGCGCGACCGGGTGGTCTGTTCTCGCTGAGTATCAGGGACAATCGCGTTGGGGTTCTGACTGTCGTCACGATTTGCGATAGCTGTCCTGGAACGGGTGGGTAAATCTCTGATCCCGTACTGGGGACTCGGGGGCGCGTTCTTTGCAAATATGCTGTCATAGTCGTCGTCTTCTATCTGCATGGGATCAGCAAAGGTCATCGGTTCATAAATGTCCCGGTCAGAAAGCGAGGAAGTGTCGGAGGGAGAGGATTCTTCGCGTTCATCTTCCGAAGAAGCGGCGATACGTTGGTGGAGGGATGGAATGCGGGGTGGCTCGGTGGGCGAGGAAGGAAGGGGGCGACGAGATGGAGAGAACTGGGGTCTCCGGGCTGGTTGTGCGCGCTCGGGACTCTCTGCGCGGCGAGGATCGGGACGCGGTGGAGGCACAGCGCTGGGGACAGCGGGTGGGAAGTCACCTGATACAGTGCTTCTGCGCTCGATTACGTTCGCTCCGATGGGTGCGGAGGAAACAGCAGGAAGATTGCGATTCCAGAGCGGGGCAGACTTGGATTGCTGTATCTCGTGGGTATCGGAGCGGGATGGGCGGGGCCACGTCGGGGGCGGCGAGGAGAGGGGGAGGGCGGGGGGAGGGAGAGGACGTTTGTTTGCGTCTGGCAGAGGCGCGGTGCGGCGGGAAAAGGAGCTGGGAATGCGGAGATCGCGGTCCGGGTTGGTGATGCTGGACTTGACTGGGCTGGCGGGTCTGGCGGCGAGATCGATGCTGGCGTGCCGGGAGGAGGGTCTGGCGGCTGCGAGGGCGGGGGTGGGGAGGGGACGCCGGGGAGGCGGTGCTGTCGGGGATGTGACGAGTGCGGCGGAGGGTGCGAGGATGGCGGGACGGGACGGGGCGGGT
>JBBPRK010001902.1:0-10052 GCA_038093075.1 Boletus patriciae | reverse complement strand
AGAAGAAGGCAGAGGATGTTATGGCTCCATATGCCTAACATCATTCTAACAGACTTAATCATTTTCTTTCTTTTCTCATCTTATCAGATTAACATATAACAGCCACACTGTTCCCTATGCTTCTCTTCTCACTTCACACCCATGCCTCATGCACTCCCCACCTCATTCATTTCTGTACAGTGCATGGCTATGTTCTTCTTTTCTTCTCTTTCATTCTGCCGCTGCTGTGCGGTTGCGTCGTGTCTCACTTCCATTTCATGGCTATGCTTGATGCATGCCCCAAACACATGCTGCCACATACTTAGGCTATGTTGGGACTCATCAGCTAGATCCGATACATACATGTACATACATACCTGGTGGTATAAAAGACCACAAGTGCCAGCCTGAGAACTCCAGTTTAGTTCTCTTGGTTTTTCCCCTTTAACCAGCAAGATCATCTCCAGAACTGTTTGCTAGCACCTACAGTCTGTCCCCTTTCGATTCCCTAGAGTACCCAGTTGATGCTGGTACCATTTGGGTTGTTTCGCTAGAACTAAACTACTATTATCACTCTACCGAATCACTTTGCTGATGCGTCTACACAAGTCAGTAGTGGTCAAGTCCTCATGCAGTGCACAGCACATCCTGATGTCTGCCAGTGCCCATTTCCTTTCACAAGTCGCTCTGCCCCTTCCCTGCTCTTGACAAGGTCCACCCCATCCAAGACCATCTTCACCACCCTTACGTGGCCACGGTCGCAGCCGGAGGTTCCATCCTCCCTATGATCCAGAGAGGCCTAGAGCCTATTGAGTGTCAGCACATGCCAGTTGGTAGCCCACCGCTTGCGCCAGTACCAGAAGGAGTTGATGCTCCCTTGCCCGCCACAAGATTCCTTTTGTTACTCCATGAAGAATTAAGGCCAAGCTTGTACGTATTGCCAAGAGACTCAGAGGGCCTTTTGATAGACCCTCTTCAGACCATCCCAGTCGCCCTCAGATCCACTGACCCCGTCACCTCACTCCTTTCCCTAATTACACAAGAGTCTGTAATCCAGATGCACCAATCCCTTGACCCCAACAACCTAGAGTCAGAATTGGCAGAACTCAGCTATCCTGCCCCTTTAGTATCCTCCACCGTTGAACGTGGGTCATCAGATTGGGTTGAAGAACCTGAAATCAGGTATTTGTGTACCATAACTAGGGAAGGTTGGTCTCCACATCTGGAGGCAATAGTGAAAAGAGGAAGAGAGGAAGAGCAGGTACCAGAGGAAGTACCTAAGAAGAAGCAAAGGGTCCAAAGGAGGAAGCAGCTCCTACAGAAATCAATCCAGTGTGCTAACCTCAGAGATCCATGCCCTGATGACCAGATCAGTCATATTACTTTACATCCTAAACAAATTCTCCATCGCCCCTCGCGATTCCTTTAGTTTTTTTTAAAAAGAATATACCTTTTTCATCATGACTGCTCTACCAGTTGGACTTGCTGCCACCCTCACCACTGCCAGACAGACAGATGGTGAATGGGGCAACTTAGCAGGAGAACTCTGGCTCTTCATGGAGCAACAACAAACAGATCCGCACAATGCTCGTCTGTTAGCATTAAACCTTAGCACAGAGGTTGACCAAATGAGGGTGCAGTTGCTTGCCATGCCAGCAGCTGCACCAGCAGGACCAGTAGGGGTTGCACCAGCACAGCCCAGATTATCAAAGATCTTTTCTAATCCTGGGAACTTTGACGGAACCCATGGAAAGAATTTGAAGAATGGTGGACACATGTGTGCAGCTGGATAGCTGAAAACTCTGCCACACTACCCACAGATAAAGCAATCCCGGCTGTCTTGTCTCACATGGTTGGAGGCACGGCAGGAGATTTCACACACGGCCATCTCTGTTACAGCTCGATACACCTAACAGCGTCCTAACGGACCTAGTCGTTTCCCTTCTCTTTCTTTATCTTATCAGAATCAACTTATGACAGCCACACTGTCCCTATGCTTCCCTTTTCCTTTCACATTATGCCGCATGCACTCCTCACTTCATTCATTTCCGTGCAGTGCATGGCTATACCCTACTTCTTCTCTTCCATTCTGCCACCGCTGCACGGTTGCCTCATGCTCTACTTCCTTTCCATTTCTTGGCCATGCTCGATGCACGCTTCTACCTCATGCTACTAGGATCCGGAATATTCTAGAACACTCATTGGTAGATCTTGGATAAACATGTACATACATATGCAGTAGTATATAAGGGCGCAAGTCCCAACCAGAGAACTCCAGTTTAGTTCTCTTGGTTTTCCCCCACCTCAGCTAGTGAGAACATCTCCACAACTGATTGCAAGCACCTTCAGTGTGTCTTTCTTTCGACTTCGATTCCCTAGAGCCCCAGTTGACGCTGAGGCCATTTTGGGTTGTTTCATTAGAACTAAACTGCTATTCACTACTCTACCGAATCACTCTGTCGACACGCAAACACAAGTTAGTTCGCGGTCAAGTCCTCACGCGGTGCACAGCACGTTCTGACGTCTACCAGTGCCCATCTCCTTCCACAGATCGCTCCGCCCCTTCCCTGCCATCGACTCGGCTAGGCCAGTCGAAGACTCTCTCCGCCACCCTTACGTGTCGCAGGAGGCAACGCACTTCCCACGATCCAAAGGGGCTTAGAAGAAGCACCGGTTGGTACCCCACTGCCCATGCCTGAGGAAGAAGTAGTTGACGCTCCGTCACCGGCCACAAGATTCCTTTCCCTACTCCACGAGGAGTTAAGGCCGTCCTCGTACGTATTACCCAAAGACTCAGAAGGGTTTTTAGTAGACCCGCTAAGAACGATCACGGTCACCCTCAGATCCACCGACCCCGTCGCCTCACTCCTTTCCCCGATTACGCAAGAGTCTGTCATCCAGACACACCAGTCCATCGATCCCAACGATCTAGAGTCGGAACCGGTGGAACTCATCTACCCCGCCCCTTTAGTATCCTCCGCCGTCGAACGTGGGTTGTCCATTCGGGAAGAAGAACCCGAACTCAAGTACTTGTGTACCGTAACTAGGGAAGGTTGGTCTCCACGTCCTGAGGTAGTAGTTAAGTGAGAAAGAGAAGAAGAGGAGCAGGTACCAGAGGAAGTACCCAGAAAGAAGCAAAGGGTCCAAAAAAGGAAGCCATTATTACGGAAAAGCATTCGCCGTGCTAACCTCGGAGACCCACGCCCCGACGAACAGATAAGCCGGGTTACCTTACGTCCTAGGCAGATACTTCGCCGCCCCTCCCGATACACTTCCTAAAAATAATATAACATGTCTTCCTCCCTTCCCGCTAGTTTGGCTGCCGCTCTATCAGTCGCAGGATCGACGGGTGGTAGTTGGGGAGATTTGGCAGGAGAATTAAGACTATTCATGGAAGCACAGCAGGATGCACTGGATGCAACCAGGATCCTAAACATCAATCAATCACAAGAAGTTGACCAGTTGAAGGCACAGCTCCTGGCGATACCACCAAGTGGCCCAAGTGCAGGGACAAGGGCTCCTTCCGAGCCAAAACTATCAAAGATCTTTTCTGACCCTGGGAACTTCGACGGTTCAACTGGGAAGAAATTCGAAGAATGGTGGACACGTGTCCACAGCTGGCGACATGAAAATGCCGCTGCACTCCCAGATAGGAAAGCAATCTCCGCCGTGCTCTCACGCATGGTAGGAGGAAGAGCTGGTGACTTTGCAAGGAGCCAGCTAAATGCCATCTTGAGAGGAGTAGGAGAGACTGACTGGGATGACTTCTCTACCCTGGTTGAAAAACACTTTAGGTCCACCAATGAGAAAGACCAGAACCGGTTAGCCCTCCGGAACTTGAAACAAAAGGAGCACCCGATGGAGGTGTTCCTATTAAAATTTGAAAACTATGCCCTCCTTGCCGACTATGACGAAACGCGTCAAATAGAATTGTTGGAACAAAACATGGACAAAGAAATCGTCTCACATCTAATTTTGGAAAAGGGACGCTACACGTTCCTAGATACATTCAAGGCCGATCTTCGGCAAGCAGGGGCTCGCAAACAGCTCCTAAGTTTCATTCAGAAAGGAACGGCGGAACAGGTCAAGCAGAAAGACCCTAACGCCATGGACATCGATGCCGTAAAGACAGGCGGCAAGAATAAATGTTTCAACTGTCAACAAGAAGGGCATTTTGGCAAAGATTGCCCGAAACCTAAACTTCAGTGCCCCAAGTGTCACTTCTTCGGAGGTGGTCACCAGAAAGCCTGCTCCAAGCGAGGCAAAAGCAAGGGCAACGGCTGCCAGGTGCACACCACTGAGACTGAAGAAAAGCCCGCAACCTCCTGGGATGAGGATAAAAGCACCAACAAGGACAACAAGGGAAAAGGTCGCAATTGGACCTCTTCCATAAAAGGAATGTCACTGGACAAGGCTAGAGCCTGGTTCAAAGATTATGAAACTCTCACTGCCAAGTCGGCGGGAAAAGCCTAGCTCCGACACACATGTTTGGGTGTGTGAAGGGGCAGAACTGATATGAAAACCTCACCATGGAAGAAATCGTTGACGATGAGGATTCCGCGGTAACAAACCAAATTTCCAATTCGCCGTCAGAGGGGTCCCCTAGTGGGCTCGGCAGGGACGATAAACCTGCGCTTAATTCCTCTACAAAAAACAAAAACAGTTCAGAAATCCCAGACGACACTTATGTGGGAAGTGTAAGACCCGCACGAGAAATCAATCTATCTATTTGGATTGCGCCGTTTACGCAGCGGCAAAACTTTACTCAGACAGGCGCACTCCTAAATTTGGGTGCTAACAAAATCTTTATCGACAAAACGTGGGCTGAAACGCACAGGATCCCACTTATTCCCCTTCAAAACCCTATTCCTGTGTACAACGTGGACGGAACACGTAACTCTGCCGGAAGCATTACGCACTCTGTGGAGCTGGTCGTAGAATTCCAGGGACATTGTGAGAAAGTCACAGCAGAAGTGACCGATCTGGGAAAGAACCCTTTCATTTTGGGCTTCTCGTGGTTACAACGCCACAACCCGGAAATTGATTGGACAAAGGGTACAGTCAAGATGACACATTGCCCACGTCACTGTCACATGCTGCAGGATAAGTCCGCTTTCATCCAAGCGGTGGAAGAAGAGGAATACAATAACCAATATTACGTCCATGAAACAATCCATGCACTGGAAGCGCAACAGGAATCTCAGAAACCCAAAGAGAAAACCCCCGAGGAATTAGTCCCCGTGGAAGATCACAAATATCTTAATGTATTCTCTAAAAAGGAATCGGAACGCATGCCGATCAGACAACCATGGGATCACACCATAGATCTCAAGGACACGTTCAAGCCCAAAAAAGGCAGAATCATCCCTCTATCGCCACAGGAGCAAGAAGAGGTCACTGCATTCCTTGATGATCAGCTATAGAAGGGTTACATAAGACCTTCTAAATCCCCCCAAACGTCACCTGTGTTCTTTGTGCCTAAGAAAGACGGCAAGAAGCATATGGTACAGGATTACCGATACCTCAACGAGTTCACGGTTAAAAACAACTACCCTTTGCCGTTGATCAGGCAACTAGTGGATAAACTCCAAGGGTCCAAACTATTTACGAAAATGGATCTAAGATGGGGATACAACAACATCCGGATCAAAGAAGGTGACGAATGGAAAGCCGCATTCGTTTGCTTCCGTGGAGCATTCGAACCTTTGGTCATGTACTTCGGACTGTGCAACTCCCCCGCCACATTCCAAGCAATGATGAACGAGATCTTCGCAGATATGGATGACGTGGTAGTGGTCTACATCGACGACCTAATGATCTTTACAAAAACAGATAACCAAGCTGAGCACGATCGAATCGTCCTCGAGGTTCTACACCGCTTGGAAGAAAATGATTTATTTGTCAAACCAGAAAAATGCACGTTCCGCACCACAGAAGTAGACTTCCTCGGCATGATAGTCGGACGTGACGGCATTAAAATGGACCAAACAAAGGTCAAAGCAATCTTAGATTGGCCTGAGCCAAAGAATGTAAAAGGAGTAAGAAGTTTCCTAGGTCTGGCAAACTTCTATCGAAGGTTCATAAAAGATTACACGCGCGTTGCATGCCCGCTACACGACTTAACCAAGAAAGAAGAACCCTTTCGAAGGGAACAGCCCCAGCAACACGTGTTTGACACGCTTAAGGAACATTTCACCACCGCTCCGGTACTTGCGTTCCCGGATCTAGATTGCAAATTCCGCCTGGAATCGGATGCTAGCGATTACGCTACAGGCGCAGTGTTATCCATTGAGAAGGACGGCATATGGCACCCCGTCGCATTCTCATCTCACTCCATGACACCACAAGAACGGAATTACCCGGTCACTGACAAAGAGATGCTATCAGTCATCCAAGCGCTGGAACAATGACATCATTACCTAGAAGGTGCTAGGCACCAATTTGAAATCTGGAACGATCATGCAAATTTGCAATGGTTCATGACGAGACAGGATCTCAACCGTCGGCAAGCCTGATGGGCAATGTACCTCTCACGGTTCAACATGTTGTGGTTCTACAAGCCTGGCCACACAATGACAAAACCAGATGCTCTCTCCAGAAGAGAAGATCACGCCGTGGGAATAGAAGATGACAACAAAGGGATCGTTGTTATCACCCCAGATAAGATTAGGACAACCATCCTTATTGCAGATGATGGGGATATATTAAAACAAAAATATTCAACGCCACGTGCCTCCTGAATGAAGCAGATATTCAGAGGCTGTGTAAGAAGAACTCCATCTGCGAAGAATGTGATGGATGCCTATACGACACTTTCAGCAGACTATACGTAGCCAAAAGCAACAAACTACGGATGGAGATTATCCAGAAACACCATGACACCCCAGTCGCAGGACATCCGGGATATGAGAAAACCATAGAGCTGTTGCAGCGCAACTATTGGTGGCCTGGAATGGCTACCTTAGTCAAAGATTACGTCACTAGATGTGACACATGCCAAAGATTCAAGGGATCTAATCAGGCCCCAGCAGGCCTCCTCCAACCACTCCCTATTCCACATACCCCGTGGGAACACATATCAGCCGACTTCATTACAGATCTTCCCCTATCCCACGGCTACGACTCGATCTTGATGGTCGTTGATCACTTATCAAAGGAGGTTGAACTGATCACTTGTACAAAAACATGTTCGGCCCTGGACACAGCAAAGTTGTTCTTGGCAAATGTATGGAAGCACCATGGCCTTCCACGTTCTATCACATCGGACCGAGGCCCGCAGTTCGCGGCACAAGTCATGCAAGAACTTAACAAAGCCCTCGGCACCGCCACTAAGCTATCGACATCTTTCCATCTGTAGACAGACAGACAGACTGAGATTGTCAACAAGGAGATTGGGAAATTTTTACGGATCTATTGCTTCGAAAAGCAAGATTCATGGTTCACCTGGCTGCCAATCGCCCAATTCTTCATTAATACAAAGAAACACGCTTCGACCAAGAAGTCACCCTTCGACGTGACATGGTCATACCTTCCCTGAATGGCAATTGAACGCATTAGTTCGGACAGAGCCCCAGCGGCCCAGAAGTTCGCATCAGAGATGGAAGACGTAATAGAAAGCGTCAAAGAAAATATGAAACAGGCACAAGACCGAATGAAGGTCAATGCTGATAAAAGCCGCTCAGCAGCGCCCGAGTACACCATCGGCCAGCAAGTCTGGCTCTCTACAGAAAATCTACGTTTGACACGTGCCTCTCGCAAGCTATCCGAGCGATGGCTTGGCCCGTACACGATCATCGGCTTGGCAGGCCCTAATGCCATCGAATTAAAATTACCAAAATCGATGCAAATCCACCCAGTAGTAAACGTCTCACGGGTAAAACCATATCGTGACCGCCTGGAAGGACAAATCTCCAACCGGCCGGGACCCGTACATGTCACTGAAGACAGAGACAACGAATGGGAGGTGGACCGGATCATCGATTCCCGTTATAAAAATAAAAAGCTGGAATTCCTCGTCCATTGGAAGGGCTATGACGACACGGATCGTACCTGGGAACCTAAAAGTAACCTCGGCAACGCAAAGGAAGCATTGAATGACTTCTACCACGCTAACCCCGCGGCACCCAGGGCCATTTCCATTCCTCCAGAGGATTTCTTACTACTTTTCCAAAAGAGGCCGGAGCCTTTTACAAGTCTTCACCCCAAACAAATACCTTTTGATCGCCTGGAAGTCAATCTTTAGAGAGGGGGTAGTGTTACGGCTCAGTACGCCTAACATCATTTCAACGGACTTAGTCGCTTTTCTTCTTTTTCTTTATCTTATCAGATTAACCTATGACAGCCATGCTGTCCCTATGCTTCTCTTTTCTTTTCACATCATGCCGCATGCACTCCTCACCCCTTTCATCTCCATGCAGTGCATGGCTATGCTTTACTTCTCTTCTTCCATTCTACCACCGCCGTGCGGTTGCCTCATGCATCACTTCGTTTCCATTCCATGGCCGTGCTTGATGCACACTTCTACCTCATGCTACTAGAGTCTGGAATATTCTAGGACAGTCATCGGTAGATCCGATACAAACATGTACATACAGTAGTACTAGTATATAAGGGCGCAAGTCCCAGCCAGAGAACTCCAGTTTAGTTCTCTTGGTTTTCCACCACATTAACTCCACTTGAACGCTCCTGATCATTGCTAGTCGCTGGTCAGTACACTTCGATCTTCGATTCCCTAGTGCACCCTTGACGGGTTTTTGTGTTGTTTCATGTGCAGCCACCAGTACTAAGCTATGTGAATGATCCCAGAGACGACGACGACCCACTGTCAACCCCCTCCGAGTCCGAGTCGTGCGCCCGTCCAGCTCACTTGTCCATTAGGTAGTGGTAGTATCCATTGCCATGAGGGAAATTTGTATATAGCTATCATACTGCTTATTCTACCACTGGCGACTCGGAGTAACACAACAGTACTACCCAGCAAAAAGGGATATATATATAATCTACAGAAAAATTTCTATGTGATGCGTAATTTGCTGATTGCTACCTTGGTCTTGATTCAATGCCTAGGCCATTGGGAGAAGGCTGGGAGGTCTGGAACTCTGGATCCAACTGCGTAAAAAATCAGGTAAGTCCTGGGACTTCTGGAAAACTGGAAAGGAATGGCTAGTTTGCTGATGTTAGTTGTGGTAGTGGCATACATGCGTAGTACTCTGTGGGCATCCAAATACACAAGTGGTGGTCATGCCGCCGTAGCATGCAGCATGGTTGGAGGACCTGGGCAGCACTCGGAGCACGGCGGATGTCAGACGACAGGGGGCGTATTTGGGACACGCACGAGTAATGACAAGGGGCAGGCCAGTGGTTGCACTCGGGAAGTGTTTCAACTGCGATGGGGGTGGTTAGGTGGCTGTCGCACCATCATTCGGGGTGGTGGTGAGGACGTCCAGTTAGTACAGTTGTTGTCGTTGCCGTCGCTGTCGTTCACGGTGGTCGTCGATGAAGGTGGGGAGAGTAAGGATGGACGATTGGACTTGGGAGAAATTTTTGTAGTGTTTGTGCATGTTGTTGTTTATGTTTCCAGCGACCAGCGTGCACTCATGGCATGGGAAGTCACTTCATCACTGCGCTCGCCGTCTCACTGACTAGCAAGCCCCTCCACTCATTCACTCACCACCTCTCCCTTGCCTCGCCATGGCCCACCTGACATCACAAGCACACTCACCCACTCACCCCTGGACTCACCCATCCTCACCCCATGACTACGGCGTGCCACCATTGGAAGGTCCGTCCCTCTTCCTCCAGTCGTGTCGAATAAAGATCTCGAAATACGTATATCGTTGTTCACCCACTCTCAGTCCTCATCCATCTCAGACATCAACCACCTCCAGAATCGTGTGGACGAAACGGAGAGAGAAAAGTTTGACCACATTGGTGTCGTGAGCAGGCGTGTTGGTATACGAGCCTTGTTTTTACATTGTATTTAGCACACATTATACTAGCCTCTGCTTATTCGATAGCGAGTGTCAGCATCATTACTTGCCGACTACTTGAAATTGTACTTGTGGGGAACTTGA
>JBBPRK010001901.1:0-10053 GCA_038093075.1 Boletus patriciae | reverse complement strand
GGTTGCCAATCCAGGGTGCAAGGAAGACCAGACCAGTCTCTTCGCGGGACATGCCATAGAGGGACGCGTAGACATGTGGGTACGCCTAAGGTGAATATCAGCATCGCATGCGAGGAAGAACTGCAGTATAAAAAGTACCTCGAGAAGGATAAACAAAAGCCCGTAGATGAACGCGTGATAAAGCGTGGTCCACGTCACGATCGGCTCGTGTCGAAGCATGACTAGAAACGTCCACGTCAACTTTATCATCCACTGCTTCACAACACACTCACTGATTGGCGTGAAGAGCGCTTCCTTCCAGATATTTGATGTATCCCGAGCAGGGATCACCGGGATGCCTTGCTGTTTTGCGATCCTTTTTTGGATCACAGTAGGCTCTGTCTCTGGGAGAAGAGCGACAAGACCTGCAATGATGGCACCCCAGACGGTGATGAACCCCATCAACCAGCGCCAGGGTACAAACGCGCTGAAGAGTGACGCTGGCACAGGTCCAAATGTCGGCGCGCCCTGCAGCATGACGGTGAAGAGGGCCACGAGCGGGGCGCGTTCGCGAGGTCTGAGAGTGATCCGCCATAGACAGAGAAAACGCCAGAGCCGAAGAAGCCCGCCAGTGCCCGGCACCAGAGCAAGATGGATATGGACGGAGCCAGAGCTGTGCCCAGCGATAGTACTGTGCTGTGTCAGCCACATTCGAGATGATCATGCAAGCGACTGACTGGTGAATCCTACCATTGATGTCACATAGGCCGGTCGCCGACCATATATTTCGCTCAATGGACCGGCGATGAGCGGTCCAAAGATGTCTCCCTGATATACATGTCAGATAAGCGAGCATACAGTGCGCCCATCGACTTACAAAGTTGTAGAGGCCGACGCCAAGGGTGACGATGGATTCAGTAGTGTGGAAATCATCTTGGATCTGATGTTGAATGCCAGACTAGGGTCTGTTAAGCATGCATTCACCTGCGGACACAGTTGGTTGCCTCACATAAAACGTTATAGCAAGATCGCTATGGCGAAAAAACATGTATGAGACCTCGACATCACCTGGAACGGAGCAGAGTACTCACACTGGTGCAATTGAGTTCCAGATGACGAAGGCGATCATCCATCGCCGCCACTTGCTCCATTGATGGGGGTCGTGTTCACCACTCAACACGTACGAAGGCACTGAAGACATCTAACCCGGGCAAAGAACGAATCGGGGGCAGATGGCGAACGTAAAACCTTTATACCTGTCCCTAGACATCCCGATGGAAGCACTGTCGCCTTAAATCCCGTTTCGTTCGACTAGGTTCCGAGTTTCGGAGCGACCAATCGCCAAATCCGCTTGCATTCTCGCATAAGAGGACCAGAGACGTACAAAGAAAATAGATCTCCACCATGGTGGGACCGCTATTTTTCTCATTCGACAGGACGTGTGGAAAATGAAGCTGTGAGCAGGGCCCAGGCGCCGTCACGCTTGCACTTTCCAGGCTGATCGTGTCCGAATATGCTGTATCTGTGGCGGTCACCGGGTAGGGAACGTTCCGAAAAGAGGTCATCGATCTCCGGGATGTCGCCTTCAAAGCCCAATGTGGAGCCTCTCGCTGCAAAGTCTGGGGCGGCACATATTTAAGGACATAGTACGAGATGACGAGTGTGTGAAAAAGAAAGAGATGATCTTAGGCTACTAGTACTTCTCTGCTTTACATAATGCACCTTCATGGTGGAGCACGCCATCATGACAATGGGCGCCCCGCGCCTCGCGAACAAAAAGGTTGGTCTTGGTCCTTGTCAATCCTCTTAGCCATGCAAAAATCGTTGAACCACGCACACGCAGGCAGCTGCGTCTCTGCTCTGACGCTGAGTTTCCCCAGTGACTGCTCGGGTCCCCCTCGGCCTCCTGCGCTCGCTAGCTGAGGAATCCCAGGCGACAGGAGGCGGCGAGAGGTTGTACGTGGATCTCAGCATGGTCGCATCATTCCAGGGACCGACTTCGAGAAGGAGACTACCAGATGCGGGTGAATATTAATGTCCGTGGTCACGAGTCCGGGAAACCTCTTTACCGGTGAGATTTTACCCAGCCCTCTTACTACAGTCCTGATCAGGCAAACTTCTAATACATAGGTACCCTCAAAATCGGTGACAAGACAGGTTCGAACGTTCGTGCAGAGTCAGGGATGTGGCACTACATTTCTCCATAAGCAGCGAAGATAACGCCATCACTTCATCGAATTGCAAGCGATGCGAAAACAGGCTAACTTGAACACCGATCGAGAATGGAAATGGCTGAAGAGGGGTGTTGATGTGACGGCCAACGTTTGCGGGGAGTATCGAATTGCATTTGGATATGCCTAACTACAAGGTGTAGCACGACGTACAGCAGGATAAATACTACTCCAAGGTACACACACCATGCTCAGCCTGCTGCGCAAATGCACAAACGCTCGCTAAACTCTAGCCCTTGCGGTAAATCGCCTGACCTTCTGGGTATATAGATAAGTTATACAACACCACCTAACCTAGAGAAAAATGGGGCACTTCTCAGGCTCCCATGATGAGCCACCCCAGATCCATTGAGATCTATCAATACACGCCATCGTCTTGCGCTTAAGACGAAGATAATCAGATAATCACCACCCGAATGTTCTGCGTTTCATCGTCAGCCAAACAACACAAGAAAGAAGAGTCCAAGGGAACGCACTCCTCATGTATTTCGATCCCTCCAGCTGCCCATCTCCTTCCTGGATCCACTGCAGACACAGCCTGCGAAACTTCATCCCCAATCCCGACGGGCCCACACACGCCTACAACAACCCCTGTGATGTTCATATACGCTTTCACGCCTGACCCATACGATACCGCTCGCGCAATCACCGCGTCCAGTACTTTGGCGATCCTGGGGCGTCCCGCGGTGAGTGTCAATCCGGGTGGCAAAATGTCCTTTGCAGGCGGGGTATCTGCTGCGCGAGTGTAGTGCACGGAAATCCGAAGCGGCGTACGCGTGCTCTGTTGGATGAGCGAGCTGAAGAGCGGAATAAGTGGGTTGAGCGCAGCTGCGTGGTATCCACCCCACATCAGTCTGTCTCCCAAGGAATAGTGTAGTTTTAAAAAGGAACGCACAAGGATCCTGGATGCACCAAATAAGTTCTATGACCTTGACCCTGCTCGAATCCTCATAATCCCTCTGGTCCTCGCTGTCAAGATCCAGTCATTTGACGTAGCACACAACTCACCTGAATAAGATCCTGGATTGCAGAAAGTGCAAACGTGATGCCGCTACCTCCAACGACAAACATCGCGGCCGAAAAGCTCGCAAATACCGAGTGTCCCGTACCACCTGTTAGTTCCCAACGTGAGTCCGACATCGACGCAAACAGGGGAAGTGGGGGAAAGCCACACCATATGGTCCATCGAGCATGACAGTGACCGTCCGAGTTTCGTTCCCGTCTTCACATCCATACCCAGCAACTTTTGCCACCTCGTACAACCGATTCGTCCATCCCCCCACATTCTTGCACATCAATACAAGGCCTTCCGGGGTCTTCGCAACGCTTGCTATCGTGAATGGATGCGCTTCCGTCCATCCTACCAAGCCCATTGCAGACGATAGAACACGTATCCGGACGTGTTGACCCGCCCGCCAGCCCGCGTTCAGCGCGGGAATTTCGATACGCGTTACAGAGAGGTCGGGAATAGGTCGTATGCGAGCATTGAAGATGCGTGTTTTGAGGAGGCGGAGAACGCGATCGAGGCCGTATGCAGCAATAGCAGCGATGACATAATGCAGAGTAACACTTTCATGTGCGTAGACCTACTCGTGCATTACGAGACGTCGTTCAGTGTCGACGACTTGCCCGGGCTAGCAAACTTACCATAGGGAGGAACACAACGAAACAGATTACGTGCACGGCAAAGAAAATATTGTAGGCTTTACGCCTCCAGAACGAAGTTGAAAAGAAGCACAGAACATCTACAGCAACCAGGGCAACGAGTGCCATTCTGTTTGAAGGAATTTGCATGTTCTCTGTGAACTTGCCCTGGAAAGTCCATCGATAAACTATCAAAACATCAGCCTTACTTTCTATTCGGCCGGAACACTGAGATAGGACTCACTATAACCGAGACCGTGGATGTTTGAAAGCAAGACCAGCACCAGTCCTGCAAAGCGGTGTATATAGTTGAGCTGTTCAAATCACGCAAACGGATGTACCAAGGTCAGCATAAATGATAAATGCGCAAACACCACGAGAGGATGGACTCGGACTCACTTTCTCATATCCCATCCCGACACACATTCCTATGATGTTATTCTTCGTCCCAAGCACATACACTATCGGGATCTGCGACATTGCTACAATGCCCGTCCTCACCGGTTCTTCGAACGGGTTGCTCTTCAAGAACGAGGCATACACGAGAATGGCTGCGTACAGCCCCAGTATGAGCGCCTGGCCCAAGCTGAACCCAGTATCGAGCCGGTGTCGTAAAACGCCTCCCATCTGCGGGAGGATCGCAGACCATGCACGGACATGCGGGGGAAGCTTCGAGACCGAGCCAATAGTGCGCGTAGAAGCATGTCGGAGGAGGTTCGAGTGGGAAAAGTACGTATGCGACTCCTCAGACACGACACCGTCTGGCAGACATCCGTGTCCCGAGGAAGAGGCGTGACCCACCACTTTCGGCGATAATTGCTTTTCATTCGACGGGGCTGGATCCTGTGAACCGCGTGGGCAGGACATTTGGCGTTGCAGTCCGCGAAGACGCTCGCTCCCAAGGCGTATTGAACGGAGAATATGCCCATGTCTCCACTCTGCTGCAGAGGAGAAACGTGCAAGGGCACGTGGGAGCGTTGAAAGTGCGAATACGGTAACGAGGGCGGCGATGAAGATGTTGATGTGGATGACGAGGTTGAAAGCGTCAACGGCCATCCTTGGATCTAGCGAGGTACTCGAAATGGGGAAGCACTGCTGTTAAGAGAGGATGGATGCCACACCGAACTGAAAGATGAGGCGTGCGCCGTGCCTTCAAAGGAGCGTGAAAGCGAAAGTAAGAGCAAAAAAAACAGAATCCACAGGTGAATGGATCACGGATCCAAGCCGTCCAGTGATACGTAGAGAACGGAGAAGGCGAAGGAACACCGAAAGTCCCAAGACCGAGTCGCTGGCCCGTTGAAGAAATAGGGCACTTGGGCACGGAGACGGGGGGACCTGGTAGTAAGAGCTGAAGGAGAGACTGTGAATCGTGCCCACCTCGATGCTGCAGAACAATTAGACGATAAGGAAGGTGGTCCGTATGGAAACGTCCACAATTGGGTCGCCGAACGCATTATGTACGAAATGCGAGGCAATGTCGGAGATGAGAGTCGATGATGGCGGTGGCAACGTGTTTGGGGCGTGTCCCGGTGTTCGCACCTCGTGACATTTCAAAACCGAGGCGTCCATGTCATGTTAAAAACCAGTTGAGATGGATGGATGGCTTGGAAAAACTGTACCCATAATAAGTAGTAACAGAAACCTGGCGAGTCGACTGGGGACGTGATGTCAAAAAGTTTCATCGATCACCAGGGTCTTTGGTTAGTGCCTTTATCTGGAATGGGGAAGTCGAGTGTGGTGTGACGGCGTCTTTGTCCGTACACGTGGTCCTCAGGCTCTTCCATTCTGACCAACAGAAAAGGAAAATGAGAATGAGAATGCCGCTCCCAAATATTTAAACCAACCTGGCTCGTTTTGATGTTCATGGTGCCCTGGTGAGTCCCTTGCCCGATCTAGCAAGAGTAACGATGACCAGTTGATTTCTACTCCCTAGGTTAGAGCGACTCAAACGCCAGCTCTCTTAATCGAGCCACTTGACAAGGTCACCGTCAGTGGCTCGTTGATAAGCAACCATCGATTCATCTCCGAGAGCGAGGGCCATTCAAGTATGGTCTGGATATTTAAATCCTCGCATTCGCGGCGTTTCTAGAAGCCCGCCGCTACAGCGGCAAATGTTGAAAGATGATCAAGCCCTAAACCATGTTCTATGTACACGGGAGCCCAAACGACAAGGCACCTCGCGACATGCAGTAGGTGGCCAGTTGAGCTGGAACCAGCCATCGTCTACTAGCCCTTTTCAAGGATCTAGTCTTGGGCCACGCTAACATAAAATACGAGGATAGCCGTTCATACAGCCCTGACATGGTAACCCACCGCGATACATAGCAACTCAGATCTCGTATGGTTTGGGAGACGGACGGTAACCACCTGTTTGTGAGTTCATCTATGATCATCTCTGTAACAACATACATATGATGACAGAACTTGACATAAATCGACCTCGAAGGTTTACACTTCCGGTAAAGAAATGGGACACAGATCTTGATCAAAAGACATCCGAAATTTTTGGATCCCTGCCGTACCTGCAATCTTTAATTATCCATTATCGTTTCAGGAAGAGTGCGTGACGTTCAGGAGCCAGTCGAAGTGAATCTGTTAGAGGAACTTCACGACTGCTAGGCTCGATGTGAGATGGTAACTTGCTGACTATGAACTTTGTCCAGTACATGGCAGTATACTGAGTCGGCGTGATTGGATTTCGAATCGCCAGTGCAGCTTCAAGCGAGGTTCCTGTACCTGTGTAACTTGTCACGAGCGCTTAATATCACTGACGATGATTGGAGACAGGGCTGCCAGGGCATGTCTGCAGAGCTTGCATTGCTACCCGAAAGGGCAGCATGCCAGTGGCACCTCTATCCTCCTCTACTCCATTTGTCCAAGAATATGGTTCGAAGTGATTATACCTGCTGCTGAGATCATGAATTACGGCAGGCTCAGTGGGATATGAAATAATGCTACTGCAGAGCGGTCATTCGGCAAGGCACCAGCTGAGTCGGGGACTACGAGTTAGCACCTGTCAATGGCGCCTGGAGCCTGAGGATGCTAGCAACGTCGTCGGATATTAGATGCGGCGACTCGGATCTGGTCACCGAATCAGACGTTCGTTTCACACCTTCCGTCTTTAGATGTTCAGACTCTCAGACCTCTTCCTCGTGTCTAACTTGCGTACTATGCCAGCGAATACTGCGCACCCTCGCGCGTCAGACAGCCAAGGTGCAGCCAATTACGTCGTTGCACATGCGATCGAATAAATAAAAAAGAATGCGGTTTGCGTGGTCAGGGTCCTTCTACTTTCGTGTTGATAGAAATTAGAACGTGGGTGGGAATGTAGTTCCACTAATTGGTTTGGCTACGTTCTTACTCGAAAGGTTGCGAGTACCGCTGCGAGTACAACCCTCTGATGCTAGCAATCCACCCTTCGACGCTCTTGCCCACATACATGTCCCAGGTCCCACGTGCGTGTTGACTAAGACAACTTGACCTTCCGATCGCCCCCGCGATAGGGAACTTGATCGCACCTATGTCGGTATTCTGTTTCGTTCGTTATATTTCCCGAGAATTCACGATCTGCCCTTTAGTGGTGTTGCCCTCACCTTTTATGTGAGCGGACGACTTGATCTGTGATTCATGATTATGCCTGACTTAGTTACAGTTAGGCATGCAGCAGCAGATCCAAGAGCACTTCCAGACAACAGATTTCATTGCCGCGCTCGTTGTTGGCCTCTTCAACTTTGTAGTTGTTGAAGCATTTCCCTACTTGACGATATCTTGTCGGGGTTCAATTTCTGGACCTCTGATCGGTGACCCCTTGATTGAGCTCTATGGCCGCCAACCAATCTACATTGGCGCATCCGTAGGCTTCGTCTGTAAGTCCGTTCGCAGTTGATCGACGGTGCTTACTGACTTGTCGTAGTCTTCTCCCTCGCTGCTGCGTTGTCTCCGACGATGGTCACATTGTTAACTTGTCGTGCATTGGCGGGCTTCATCGGGTCTGCTGTGTTCGCCTTATACGGTGGCTCTCTTGCGGACATGTTTAGTCCCGACGAGCGGGGCCCGCTTGTAGCTCTATTCACGGTTGTGCTCTAAGGTGCACCTACAATCGGTCCTGTGCTATCATCACGGTTGTGGTGATCTGTCTTCCAGAAACTGAAGTAAATGCAATACGGAGAAGAATTGCCCAAGAACAAGGATTGGGTGTTCCCAAAGGTCGTAGTCCCGCCCAACCATCGGGCATCTTGGGGAAAGGGCTTTCGACTCCAATCAGTAGCTCCATTTCTATTCGGTTAATTTAATTTGATGCTGACTTTGCTCAGCAATGCTTCGACGTGAGCCAATTGTCAGTTGGACAACACTCCATCACACATTCGTCTATGGCCGCTTGTTTCTACTTCTCGAAGTGAGTTTAGTGAGTGATCGTTCCTTCGTACCCACACGTTTACAAGTGGCATTATTCCATGTCTCGTCAACAGGCTGGCTTGGTATTCATTGCACCTGGATGGGAAACCTCCTCAGTTCTATATTCTCAAACAAACCCCAGTACGAAGCTCGCCAACATGCAATCCTCGTCCAGTCTGGTGGGAAAAGAGAGATTTCGCCAGAAGGGCGTCTTCCGGGCGTCTCGCTCTCATTGCTTTTCACACTAGTTGGCATGTTCTGGTTCGCACTTTCTGCCCGTCCAGACGTCCACTGGCTCGTTCCAGTTTTGTCGGGTGTTCCAGTGGGATTGGGGATGACTCTTCTGCAGTTGTCGTTGCTCAACTACTACATCGACCTCTATCCAACCCAATCAGCCTCCGTAGTACTCGCTGCGAACTGCGCCGCTCGTAACGTCGTTTCCACAATCTTCCCTAGCCTGGGTATTCCCTTGTACGCTCATCTCGGCACCCGTAAAGCCAGCTTATTGTTGGCCTGCATCAGTTGCATCGGGCTCCCCACCGCCCTGATCCTGCTTCTCAATGGAAAAAAAACTACGTGCAGAAAGCAGATGGGCGAAACAGGATGTCGATAACGCTTGTGATTCGGCTCCTTGCTTCGACGCTATTACACCGCTCATGAGTTAATTTCCCCAACCCACGTACGGTGGAGCTGGTTTCCCCAACTAAAAAGGCTCACGTTACTACCTCTTCATGATTCACTTTACGACTCGCCACGACCTCTTCCGATCACCAAAGGTCATTGCACCTACCTCAACGATAACCATTACAGGCGAGTCTCTTAGAGTACAAACCTTGTACTTTCCCAGTTTGCCGCACCACGTTCCAAACATCCACGCTTGTAATTTCCTGGCGATTGTTGTCTATTGATGACGGACTCTTTTTCGCTGCACCCATGCGGACGTATATAATATATAGATTCATAGGTAGTCACGTGAGCAGAAAAGGCCTTTTTGGACTTGTCTATCTATCGAAACTTCCGCTCTTCGGCCGCAACCAGCGATCACAGGTGTACCATAGCACCTACCAACGTTCAAGGTACGAATGAAGCAACAGTATCAGGTGCATTCGAACGTCTATCAGCAGATGTTGGTCGAATTCTGTTCTCGACTCCATGATCAATATCTTCGATCCTCACGAACCTGCGTATACGGCACATCGCGACCTCTTATATGTATGCACGAGGCCGGGAGTAAATCGCGCGACGGACGAAATCCCATGCAGTTAAACTCGTGGCGATTCTGACGAACCAAGCTTGCCAGGAAACGGACGCAGTGAAGGTAGCATTGAGGCAACCGATGACTCGCGTTTTAACGGCTGTTCGGAGAATAACAGGGAGTAACGTGGCTGAGAGTACCTGAAAAGAAGTTCCCTTTGGGAGGACACGAAAACCTCCGAGGTGGCTGTAAGCAGAGCGGAAGGCAAGTTCGCCGTGATGTGAGAGCCGACAGCATAGATATTATGTGCTTCGTCCACGTGAACGCGATGAATCCGACTCGTGAACAAACGGTCCCGTCGGTCCCAGTGACGTATGAGTTCGGGCTAAACAAGGGAGATGGCAATTGAACACGCTCGCTGAGTTGTTCTGGCGATGCAATGAGATTTTGGTATTGACTGAACTTGATAGACGCGTGGTAGAGCATCGGGGCAATCACGAGAGTATTATATGAGCATATAAACCCTTGCAAAGATGTCAAATAACTAAAACTTGCATAATATATTATATTCCCATAAAACTGTAGGCTTTCAAGCTATTAAGAAAAATG
>JBBPRK010001900.1:0-10053 GCA_038093075.1 Boletus patriciae | reverse complement strand
AGAGAGTAGAACGACTGAGGGATGCACGGAACAATACGGAGAGTGTAAGTAACGAGCGTCGCGAGAATGTTATACCTAAACGGGTAAGCTAGTTGTCTATCGTACTAAGTGTAGCATATGTCAACAGCCTGTCCATACCACCTCCAGGGTCTTACGGTACACTCTGCGCTATGCATCACTTCTCGCCTCGTCTGGCACTCCTGTTTCATCGCCTAACCCGACCGTCACATCAGTGTGGCACCTCGGGTACGTTCGGCATGTTCTCCTCTCGACTGGTATGTTTCTCAGTCATATATCACACCAGCCCACCCACCGCCTGTCAACATGGCAATGGCCACTGAGGACCGGAAGCAAGCGGACATTAATTAGATTGAGAGTGTGCGAGCTCCTTATGACTATACATAGTATCAGAGCCCAAATTTTCATGGGTCATGTGAGTACGGTGGTCCTGCTTTCCATAGGCACGTGATAGAAATCAGTCACGGCACCTCCGACTCATATAGACCATCCATCCTCCTCCCCTGTCTCTTTTGCCTCTTGTCTACCATTACTTACATACATGGCTCTGCAAAACAGAAAACCTCAACACTCCTCTGGCCAGCAGCCCTCCACACGACACCTCTTCTCTACCGTCATTGAAAAGCGAGATATCGACGTGAGCTCCCTCAATGAGCAACAACACCTCGTATTCGACAAGGCACTCGCTGGAGAAAGCCTGTTCGTAACTGGTGGGGCTGGTCGGTGTGATGTCATCGACTTTTCTTTGGGGGTCTGAGATCATCTTAATACGTTGTGGGAAATCATTCCTGTTGAAGGTTATAATCGAGGCATTAAAGCAAAAATACGGACATATATTCATGGTTGCCGTAACGGCAAGCACTGGAATGGCCAGTAGCATGATCGGAGGTATGTCATCTTTTCCTCCACATCTACATACTGGGGTCAACTTGTTATTAGGAAATACTATACATTCTTGGGCAGGACTGACCGGGTCAGAAAAGTCGCTCGTAGAAGCTGTAAAGTGAATCAAGTCCAGTCCCCAGGCCCTGCTCCAATGGATCGAGACGAAAGCTCTCGTTGCCGATGAAGGTGTGTAATTACTCCCTAACCCATCATCCACTACTACTCGTTGTCCCTTTCTCATCACTTAGTATCGATGCTTGGAGCGGATAGCTTTGACTTGTTGGAGGCTATCGCTTGTGAAATTCGTGGTAACACTCTCCCGTTTGGCGGGATACAGGTAAGGTAGTTCCATCATTAGAGTCTACCTCTTAGGTTTTCCAGCTGCTCTGGACCAGAGATTTTCTCCAATTACCCCCTGTTGCTCTTCCTGGAGAACAGCCCAGGTACGCTTTCCAAGCGAAATCATGGGTTCACGTCATGCAGAACCATATTCTGCTAAAGTCCGTTTACCGCCAGAGCGACCAAGGTATATTCCTTTTCCCATTGTGGTCTCGCTGCCTAACCCACTCTAGATTTCATCCATGCCCTCAACCGGTGCCGCATCGCCAAGCTAGATGACAAGAGTGTCGTTCTTTTATCGACTCTATCACGTCCCATTTCCCAAAGTTTTCTACCCAACTATGACTCTATCACGTCCCATTTCCCAAAGTTTTCTACCCAACTATGACTCTATCTCCTTGTTCCCGACTCGTAAGGAGGTCGACAAGTTTAACAAACAACGTATTTTGTCCATCACTTCCTCCGTGGTGATGTTTAGATCATGTGATTGGCACCACGATAAAAAAGTGGAGCTTCTTTTCAAGGAGTTGCCTGTCGATTCTTCCATCGACCTGAAAGTTGGAGCACAAGTCATGTTGGTTAGAAACCTCGACGAGGGGCTCACCAATGGTACTATTGGTGTTGTCAAGGGATTTTATATGTACAGGGAAGCAACAGGTGATCAAAGCTATCGCAAGAAGGTCGGTTTTGTACGCAATATCCCTGTTATGAAGGAAGGCGTCCCAATATCACACCTCACCACTCAAGATGCTTCATCCACCTTGACGCCCGTTCCCTTGGTCGAGTTTTATCTCCACAATGTCTCTGAACACGTTTTGATTCTACCTATGGAGTTCCAAGCCGAATTTAATGGTAGACCCGCTGTCAAACGCATCCAGGTGTTCCTCATGTTCGATCCTTGCTTGATACTCTGCTCATGCGATTGTATAGATCCCCTTAATTTTGGCCTGGGCTATCACTATCCATAAAAGCCAAGGCCATTCATTTGAGAAACTGGTTGTTGATCTTTCTCATGTATTCGCCAGAGGTCAGCCATTCACTCTACGTTGTCACATGTATTCATGACTGCCACAGGCCAGGCCTATGTTGCCCTCTCGCGTGCACAAACATTGTCCGGTTTACAAGTCAAAAACTTTTCCCGCTCAAAGGTCGTCTCCCTAACCCAAGCTCATATTTATTCGTCGCTGACCTATCTAAGGTTCTTGCTAATTCGGTGGTACTCGAATGGTACATGAATACGTTTGGAGAGTTGTAACGTTTTCTGTTGAACGTTTCTGTTGTCATTCTCGAGTTTTGCTTTCATGCTCTCGTCCTGTTTGTTCCCTCTACTGTAATCATATTTTTATTACGGAAAATTCAACCACTAGCCTTTATTTAAAATCGTTAGAATCGCTCAGCACCGGTGGTCCTAATACACTGCCCAGTTCACAGAAATGATCACTATTTGGCATTGGGTTGTCATCACTGCTGATGACCCTTCCGTCACACTGTGAGGCTTTTACGGGGTTTGTCAATCTACAAGGTTTGAAGTTATGTTCCACTTAATTACCAAATTGTATCAACATCGAATATGGATATCTCCTATTTGGCACTCTATCATCAGAGCTGCGCACGAGTAATGTATCTGGATTATAGCAGTGTATCATTGTATGCAGGCATCGTGGCAATTAAGTAGAAGTCGGTTCTGTTAGTAAAGATCATTTGTGTGATCAGTAGTGTGTGATCGGTTGTTATCAGCAGTGATAAGCACATGTTCATATCAGTGTCGCGTCATGTTTCTCTTGTGACCGTGACTATCCTCTCCATCTTCTCTGTTCGCTGCTGCTTTAGGGTGACCCATTTTGTCTTTTATGATTCTTCTGATCAGCTGATTATGGCCATGTCTGGGGATTACACACGGAGTGAGTGTTGCTTCTTTGTTCCGTCTACAACTCTGTCCTCGTGATTGTTTTATTTCTCGTGCATCCAGGATACCGTGCCAAAGCCCTCTCATCTTGCTGCATAGGGTTCTCTCGTCCAAGGGACCTCTTTCGTCGTTATGGACTGTCTCTTTCCGAGGTTATTCTCCTTTGATGTGTGTCTCGTGAGACACCTAGTCAAATATTTCAAGATACCCATAGCCTGACTGATCTTCTCCCGTTTCACATCAGTGATGCTTTGCTCGTGCTTACTCACATTCCCAATGCCTTTATCCCGGATCTTTCAAAATACCCGCAGCCCGGCCCATCGTTTCACCTTGCGACATCAACGATCTCCCACTGTCACGACTGTCCAGTGATGCTTCGCTCGTGCTTCGTCACATCTCCAGTGCCTTTATCCCTGGTTGCTTAGGCCTTATTTAGCGACACGCCTACTTGCAAAGTCGCTTCTTGAAATAACGTCGTTGTCATGAATGTTGTGTGCTTCTCTCCTATTGCCGTTCTCATTAACTTGATGTGTCATTGCTCCGCAGTTTACGCTTCGTCGTTTGGAGTAGTTCGGAGCGAACCTCAGAATGAAGATAAATATGTTTCTTGTCCTTCTTTCGCTCATGATGTTTTCTTTTACCACCTCAGCCGAGCAAGCTGTGACCAAATTTGTAGGTAGTCGTTATCTTAACGATGCTGGAACTCACGCGACCGTTTAGCGCACTCAAATGGAGGACGCCATCTCCTCCACTCGTCAACTTTTGGATGCCTTTGGTCTCCGGTTATCACATCTCGCCCGCACGTTCGACACATTCAAGTACAGCATGACGGAGTTTGGTTTTGGGGAGAAGATTCCTGCCAGCTTGCAGGTCGCTCGTCGACTGAACTCCCACATGCAGCCGCTTATACAGCTCATTATCGAGTTGTGTCCTCTATACGGTGATTTTACAGCCATCGTTCAATCGACGTTGGAATTTCTCTTGATCCCTTCTTTCCCCGCCTCCCCGCCATTGTCTAACCTGACCCCCACGTCTCAAATGCTGTGAACCCTTGAGTATTCCATACGTCACATCTTGCAACAAAGCAGACTCCACATGAACGCGATGTTCTCTATCTCCACCTCGGATACGGCTTCAGCAATGAAGTTGCCAAACATCCCCTTTGACCTCGATTCATGTTACTCCAACTGGTTGTGTTACTTTATGTGCATCGACGACGATTTACACGACCTCTCTCGACTACTGGACAAAATGTTTTCGATTGCTGCAAATATCTCGGATGGTATTCCGTATGTACATGCGACACATAACCATACTCAACGCTAACTTTGGCCCAGTTTCTCCACTGCAGATGCCTTTGTGGCATATCACACCTTGCAATCAATGTTTAATCCTAGATACCCAGATTCGTACCTGGAAAACAGCTGCTATGACGAATCGCCTTAGTTGCCAACGGTACCCCTCTCAAACTTTTACTTCTTGTCATCCTACAACTTGTTCACCACGTAGGCCGCTACCTGATTATTGTTCTATGAACTACCTAACTCTAGCCCCACCATCACGATGATTTTCGGCTTTTGGCTTAATCACTCTGAGTTGCAACATCCGACATCTTCTACTTTAAGAATTCCTCATAGACAGATGACTGTAAATATGCCTAACCCGCGCTTCGTTATATTTCGAGTACCTCTTATCATGGTGACGTGGTTTTCAATGTCGTTAAACTACACACTTATTTCCTTTCTTTCTATCATCATTTATGGTGGCCGTCGTGCCTTCCAGGACAGATGAACATGTTCCCATCTTGCCTTCTATTCCCCACCGTCTGTTGCCTTGTCGAACGAACAAATTTTAATCGTACATGTAGGTGCTCGTTATCAACTCTGTGTTCAACCCATCCTACCGTGTAGCACAAGCAAATGAAGGATGCCATCCCCTGTGCACATCGCACAGATCTCTCCATGGGTCGTCGTGGTCAGTTGGGTGATCAGTAGCCCATGTTTGGTAACGTGATCAATATTAGCCTTCTTGGAAGATCAATCACACCGAGTTGGTACATTCTGTATACTGTACGGCGTACACAACCCAATAGGTATCCATCAAGGTATGTTTTTCCCATTGTACAGTTTACACTAAGTGTAGATGGCAAATCTAGTACGTTGCACATGTCTGTCCTCCAAGGTTCTCCTGGCACCGAATCAACCCTCTCTTGCACATCGGACGATACCCTCATAGATGATCCATCTCACAGCTTCTTCACCTTCATTTCCATTTCTGTTTACAGCTTTCCCTCGCTTCCTCGTACACAAAGTGCTCTATTCCTTGCCATCATTGATGCCTTCAATCATCTCGAGCACTCCTGTGAAGTTTGCTACTTCCTTCAAAAACGTCGTCCTATCGGTCTTGTCCAGCCAGGCTGGGCTGGAGAATGGGTTTGGGTAGGACAAGACAATCATATCTTTGAAGCACACAAGTGTCCTTGGTGGTTACTACATCCTTTGGTATTATATGAAGATTTTGCACTCGAAGTTCAAGATTCTATGCGTCAACCGTGTTTGGGAGACAAAGAGCTAGCTATATGTGCTCGTTGTGGAGAGCCTCGCAATGCCGCCAAACCCCATCCACGTTGTCTGTATGGTCCAAGCCTTTTCATGATCACGTTCATGATCTGGAGAGCTCGGCCGATCCATGATCGTGTCTTTTCATTTCTGTTGCTCTGCTCTAGCATCAGTATTCCCAACCTAGGATCAAGATCTGAATACGCCGAATGGGTGGGGTTCCCTATCACTCCTGGATCATCCCTTCGTCACATTCATCTTGTCATTGTCGCCTATCATCTCTTGCAGGCTAATGACCTTCTTCCTTCATATGTCTTTTTGTAAAAGTATGTCATTCTAATCATGTTTTTTCCACTCTAGTCTCCAGCTTCCTGAAGTAGATGAAGATGTTGTATGCATAGCAGAATCCTACGAACACGAATCCGGTTTGGTCCAGACAACTCGGACGTCTCTGGGGACCTAGTTTGGGTTTGTATTTTCTCATTGTGCCTGCTACCGCTATTTTCATCTCAGTAGAGGGAGTCTTTTCGATGTTTTATTATTATTATTACCGTCACTATTCTGCATTCACTCACTTTTGTTCGTTGCATTGGACCGTTTTCCTGTTTGCAATCCTTGTTTATCATGCCCTGTTGCGACAACTTGAAGTATACATTACCAGTGCCTTAAAATCACTCGCTACGACATAACGCATCATGGCGTGACAATGTTTTTATTCTCGTCCGTATTCATGTCACTGTCTTCGGGTCTGCATACGTGGTCAGTCGTGATCAGTAACCTATTTGGTAAGTCGCGGCCCGGTGCACCGTGTGTCCAAGCGGCGCCTCAATCAGTTCCAGCACATTCGTCTTCGCATATCGCAGACGTACCCCCCACCATCGTTTCTAGTCCATATACAATACACGACCGGTCCAATGCGCCCAGTTTGTCCTTGATGCGTGTGTACGACTTTTTACATAAGTCTGCCTTGCATGACTGACACCTTTTGGTCTCGTCTTGAGTCGTTCACATGGCCACAGTGGGTCCGGATACCGGATGGGCTACCTGAGATTGTTTGAAGATGGTTGGGTTGGCCTAGGTACGCCGCCCATCATGCGACTGTACCGTCCGTATTGACCTGCTTTGTTTCCAGCTAGCGACTCTGTTTCGAGTTGTTTCCACTCGCGGCGCGCATCACTCGTTGCACCACCCTGTGAGTTGGTACCTCTGGCATCTGCAGAACCTCATCGTTGACTCTGGCAATGCTAAGGCGAAGAGTGAGTTCAAAAAGCTGTCCGGGAACGTTGGCGGCAGACTCGACAAAGAAAAGGGCAGGTTTGTCCCATACTGTAACCCCCATCACCTCATTGGCCACCCTGTACCCTGACTCTCCCTTGTCTCCTTCCGTAGGAACAGCGAGGAACTTGAGTCCCAAGTTTAAGCGCAAATACCTCCACTGATCAGACCCGGCAGCGTGCATTAGAAAGAGAGCGTGCCATGAGGCTAGCCATAATGCAAAGCTCGGGACCATCAAGCGCATGCAATTCACCTTTTTAGCGGATCAACCCACCCCTGCTACTCCGAACACCACTGTCCCAAGCCCGATCTCAGGAGTTCAAAGGAACATGATGCAGCCCCATATGTCGCTGGCGACGAACCCACCCATACGGCCACGGACACTTTCGCTGGATCCCGGAGTGCCCAGCCGATAATCAGCCCTCACTTTCATTCCCCCCCTAGTTTTCTAACAATTTTGGTCCCTCCACCATCCTCTCCACGTGTCCTTCCTTTTCCAGTGCTATGAATTATGGCGAAGATGTCATCAATACTTCCTCCTGTGGTCTCAGCATCCTCTGTCCTACCATTGAACTTCCGCTGGATGAGATCCTCAGCAACGTTGGTCTCACAGATCTTCCTGTCCCATCAGGCAAAATGAGTCCACCTTCGCGACTGACTGTGACATTACGATACCTGACTCGTGTGGACCTGCTTTGACCTGCTCGGATTCATTATCTTCTCACAATGATATCGAATCAAACATGACCACGCTTCCACTTTCTCCACCCACCGAGGAGACCGTTCCCCAAACTATAACCCCAGCTAAGCCTGACCCCAGCACGGAAACTTGGGAAAATGCCCCAGCAGTCGACCTAACCTCACGGCCAAGGCCCGGAATGCTCCCACCACGCCCTCGTCTGGCCCTGGTGCGATCGCTAGCATCAATCCGGCCGTTCTTCGTGGAAATGGCAACTCTGCCCCGGGCAGAGCGAGTGCTCAAATTGTAGTACCACACACACTCCTCTGCGGTGCTGTGGTCTCAACGACGAGCTGAATTGTAACGCATGTGGCTTGTACTGCAAGCTGGTATGTGTTTTTTCGACGATAGATGGGATAAGTAAACTCTTTGTCTTTGAAGCACAAGCGTCCCCGCCCAAAGAGTATGCGCGCCAGTCATGGCGACGTCTTTTTGCCGAGAAGTGGCTGACGTCCTTGGTGGGTCTGCTCAATACCAACACACCACCCAGCTCAGTGGAGTGGTCGGTTAAGCTCAGTGTTACGACTGCCACACCACTTAGCTGGACCGGAGGTTTCCTCCAATTACCCCCTGTCGCTCTTCCTGGAGAACAGCCCAGGTACGCTTTCCAAGCGAAATCATGGGTTTGTGTCACACAGAACTGTATTCTGTTAAAGTCCATTAACCGCCAAAGCCATCAAGGTATATTCCATTTCCCATTGCGATCTCGCTGTCTAACCCACTCTAGATTTCAACCATACCCTCGACTGATGCCACATCGCCAACACAGACGATAAGAGTGTCGTTCTTTTATCGACTCTATCACGTCTCATTTCCCAAAGTTTTCTACCCAACTACGACTCTATCTACTTGTTCCCGACTCGTAAGGAGGTCGACAAGTTTAACAAACAATGTATTTTGTCCATCACGTCCTCCGTGGTGACGTTTAGATCATGTGATTGGCGCCGCGATAAAAAAGTGGAGCTTCTTTTCAAGGAGTTGCCTGTCGATTCTTCCATCGACCTGAAAGTTGGAGCACAAGTCATGTTGGTTAGAAACCTCGACGAGGGGCTCACCAATGGTACTATCAGTGTCGTCAAGGGATTTTATACATACAGGGAAGCAACAGGTGATCAAAGCTATCGCAAGAAGGTCGGTTTTGTACGCAATATCCCTGTTACGAAGGATGGCATCCCAATATCACACCTCACCACTCAAGATGCTTCGTCCACCTTGACGCCCGTTCCCTTGGTCGAGTTTTTATCTCCACAATGTCTCTGAACACATTTTGATTCTACCTATGGAGTTCCAAGCCAAATTTAATGGTAGACCCGATGTCAAACGCATCCAGGTGTTCCTCGTACTTTATCCTTGCTCGATACACTGCTCATACGATTTTTACAGATCCCGTTAATCTCTATTACAGTCTACATATTGCCAAGGCCATTCGTTCGAGAAACTCGTCGTTGATCTCTCTCATGTATATCCAGAGGCTAGAGATTGTCTCTACCTCTCTTCTGTTGGAATTATATTCCATATATAGTATTATTGCTTACTAAGCATAGCTACATCGCACACTACCTTTTACCTTAGTTTACTTAGTGACTACTGAGTATTCTACAGGTACAGTATCTTTACCATTTAACATAGTGACTACTGAGTATTCTACAGGTTATGAGCCCCGGCCTGAAGCTTTCTCAGTTGCTCAACAGCTCACTCACTCGAAAATGGTTGGCGAAGAAGTTTTCGCACTCGAACGAGATGGTCGGAATTGGTCAGCGTACAGGAAGATGCTTCTACACGAAGCGGATGTAGAAGGCCTACAAGGTCTATTCGATGGCACGGAAGCACAGCCGCTCGACGAACGCGGCACGGACAGCCTTTGGGACCAGCGGAACGCCCAGGCTATGTGTTTATTTGCCATGACCATCCCCGATTCATTATTCCTTCGAATTTCCCACTTCGACACAGTGCGGGAAGTTCTATTCTACCTACAGAGCCTATTCGAGAAGACTACGACTACGACTACGACTGTACACGACGACGACACCACGCACACAGCCGCACGCGCACGAAAAACGTTTGGCAGCACTTGTCGGAAGTGCGGCAAGGTCGGACACAAGGCGCGCGAGTGCGCACAAGTGGAGAACAGGCTGGAAAAGCCGACAGTCGAGAAGTCGGACCACGCGAGGCGCCGCGAAGGAAAACGCGGCATGGAAAACCTCAAACGAGTCGAGTCCCAACCACCAGAAGGCCAGTCGGGAGCCACGTCGCATGTGAGGACGCCGCCGAGCGAAGACGCGTCGGACGGAGAGGCCCAGGGAGCGACGGGTGAAGAGGTCGAGGGTGGGGAG
>JBBPRK010001899.1:0-10055 GCA_038093075.1 Boletus patriciae | reverse complement strand
AACGGTCCTTCTTTCGTTAATCTAGTAAAGATCTCGTCATGTGGTGCCGACTGGGGTGGTAGTGGTACTTCACCTGACGTGTGTTTTGATATTGATGGGGAAAGATTGTCCGTCGTGATGTGTCGTACGCTCACGTGTTCATCGGGAGTGGGGAGAGGATTGGGGGTGGGAAAAAATGTGCGCGCTGGGATGGAGACGGCAGTTGGAAGGGATGGGGTGGGTAGGATATAGTGGGGTATAAAATTATGTATGCGGTAGTGGGAGGTATTAGTAGGGATGGTGATGGAGTTGGTACTATAGCTATGGGTTGCTTTCACTTGTTCGAGAAGGGGTTTGCCTATAAGCATTCGCCACGACCCTCCGCTGGGGAACACTTCGAATGTTGTTTGGATTCTGAGTGGGCCCCATTCCAGGTCGCCTGCCCAGACTCCTGTTGAGGGGACTATGGATCTGTTAGCCATTCGGAGCTTTTGGGAGGATGGACTTAGCGGGGAGAGCCTTCGCGCGATACGCATATATGCGGCTGTATCGATTGCATTGATCATGGCTCCATTATTGACTACCGCGAGAAAGCGTACTCGCTCTCCTTTTGGGCCTTGCAGGCTTGGTGTTGTGAGGAAAGGGTTGCTGGTGTGCATGATGATCGGCTTTCCTAGTTCATTCACCAGATACACATCAGTTGCTTCGTTATTGGAGGTAGTTACATCACCATTTTCTTGTGTTATATAGTTAGTCTTGTTCGGGGTGTTTTGTATAGGTATGGGAGGGGGACACGTGGTAGTATTTACGGTATGTGCGGGTCTTTCGTATGTAGATGTATTGCGAGTTCGGGGTGGTGAGGCGTGCAGGCGCTGTGGGGGGGTTACGGCTGGCCTGCGTGGTGCTGTAACCCCTGGTCGTTTTCCGACTCATGCCACTCCCACTCAGTGATTTGGGGGTTACCCCAATGCGCTGTGTCCTGTGTGGTGTTGCCCTCGTGTGCGTCTACCATCAGAACCGGTGTCTGAGTTTGTTGGTAGGCGATCTGTGGTTGTGGGGCTGACCACACGTATTGGACAGGGATGGGTTGGACTCGGGGCTGGGTAACCCTTCATAGTGTTCCTGTTACTATTTGTTGCCATTTGGTTTCGAGGGGTGGCAAGTGGTTTTTGGTGTCGCAGCCTCCGCTCATATGTTGGGGTTCAGTGACTATACCACAGCCAAAGCACTCGCCGGACCCGGGTAGCGCCGTGCCTGGAGTTATTGGGTATGGCTGTGACAATGACGGGATGGCTTCCCTTCTGTGGGTGGCATGCCATGTGTCGACGTCTGCTTGATATTGCTGTTTGCCCTCATTGGATGCGGGATCGCCGTTACCCGTTCTAGTATTGATTCCCTGGTCAGAGGGGGTTGTTTCGGTAGCCAGCTTCCTTGGCCTAGGCCTGGGGCGCTGTATGGTTGGTGTTGGTTGGGAAGGCTGAATTGGGTAACGACCGGGTGGAGGTTGCGGTTTGGTGCAGGGGAACGTGCATTATACGGTGCTGGGGATAACTGGAGGTTGGAGAGTTGCGAGATGGCAGTTTGGAGTGTCGCTGCTGTCGCTGAGGTCTGGGCACGTAGTTGGGCTATTTCTGCATCTCTCGTGCGTTCATGCTCTAGTTTCTCCTTCCCCCGTTTGATCCTACGCGGTGTTACACCTCGTATATCCTTCTTAAATTCTTCCCAAGTGTTGTATCAGCACGAGAGGTGGTCTTTGAGTAGGTTAGGGATCCTGTCGACTGCGCAGTCAATAAGGAATCCCGCTGTATCTCCCATGGTTGTCGCCGCCTTCGCTACCTTGTTGGCCCAGATGTTCTGGCCATAGTTGGCCTTTCGTTTATCCGACGGTGTAACCCACTTCCCAATGTTCTCCTCTTTGAGTATTTGCTCCCTAATTCGTTCCATCTGTTCCGCGCGGGAGAATTTTGGGCATTCCGGTGGGGGCCATCTAACATTGAAGGCTGCACGTACCGAGGCGAGGGTCGCCGCGTGAGGGTGGCGAGCCAATCTGATGCATAGCTATTGGGGACAATATGATTGGCGAAGTGTGAGACCTTCTCAGTGTCCGTCCAGGAGAGGGGTAACATCCTCTGGAATTCGGCGAACCACATGGTTGGGTGGTGGGTGGTATTAGGTGGGGTGGTAGGTTTCTAGGTGGGTGTCTCGGTGCTCCATATACGCCGGGCTGTGCGCGATTGGTGTGGCTGGTTGGGGTGTCAGGTGATCTTGTGTGTTTTCCGGCTGTTTCCGGTACTTCGGATGTGGGTGGGGTGAAGAAAGCTGGTCTGAGGGTAAAGCTGCTGGGTATTATGGTTGCCATGCTACTCGAGCGGCGCCTCCTGCTAGTGAGGGTGTTGGGTGCTGAAGTGAGGCGTATCGGGAAAAGTCTGCCTGAGTCTGAACCTTCGTCGTCAGACTGAGTGAGTGGGAGAGATGAGGGAGAGGAGGGACTATCTGGGCTGTAGGTTGGGGTGCGAATCGCACTCTTGTCACCAGATGGACCGGCCAGGATGAGACTCGAAGGGAAAACACAGGCGTAGGCCCCTTGTGCTGACTGCGCTGACTCTAATGGACAAGGACGAAGTGAAACAACCCAAGAAGCCGGTCTACCGTGCTTTAGGGAATCCAACTAGGGGCAAGGTCACTTAGTCAAAATGACTGTCGAGGTTGACTTAGCTGCGCGGTCTATTGGCAACTGAGACTGAGAATGCTGTCCAAGGCACTAGCAATGGATCAGGAGTCATTATCTGGTGGCTTTATGGGGAAAGACCAAGAGAACTAAACTGGAGTTCTCTGGCGGCAGCTTAGGCCTTAAATACTACTAAGGGATTTGTACATGATTGTACCGAATCTACCGATATGTGTCCGAACATAGACTAAGTATGTAAGTAACATGTGTTAGAGGCATGCATCAAGCATAGCCATAAAATGGAAGGAAGACATGATGCAACCGCATGGCGGCGGCAGAATGGAAGAGAAGGCGCAGCCTTTATGAAAGACATGCATAGGGGGTGTGCATCAAGTACTGCCTTTATGAAAAGTGAAAGGTTAACATGGGGCATGTGGGAAATGAATGAAAGAAGCATAGAAGTGCACAGCACTGTTGTGAAATGGAAGTCGTGCACTGCACGAGGTAAAGGGCAGGCGCAAGCCTAGTGCGAAGGCAGCGTAGCTGTCATGAAACTAAAGGGGGATCTTATCAGTCAAGACAAGAGATAAGATAAGAAACAAAAGAAAAATTGATTAAGTCTGTTATGTTAGGCGTTAGAGAGCGACCGTAACATGAAGACTCTCACTACCCCGCGTACTGCGGTTGTGCTACTCTGGGATCTCCTGACCTGGACTCCTGGCACTCCTGGCACTCTTCCTGCTCCTGCTGCTGGTGCGACGCGGCCCTGCGGGCCGCACCGCTCCAACGGTGGGTGACAAGGATTGAGTCCACTTTTCAACAATTGAGGTGCGAAATTTTCAAAAACCGGAGTTTTTAGCCTTTTGCTGAGGTGCCAAGTGTACGTAATGCCATAAAGTACATAACTGCTAATGCATCAGGAAAATCACACTTTACTTATTGACACTTACTCTTACTTAGTTGAGTTTGACAAGTAGCTAAGTAACATAAGTCATGATAAGTGGGGTAAGTGCCATCTGAATTCCACAACTTATTTGTGAGATCATCGGAGTTCGAAACAAGTACCCTGAAAATTTGTTGAGGTTGGGGAATCAAACTCGCGGCTTCCAAAAACAGTAATTACCAGACATCTCAAACCTGTCGAGAATCCTGGTATTTCTTATTCAGAATTCCTAATCCTGGTATCAGGTTCTAGAGCCATTATCATATGGTTCCCTTTTATACTATTCATATTACAAAGGCCTAGACCTTATCTATGATGTTGTTATGACATCATGGGTCTAGATGCTTATCTCTTATCTATGGTGCCATTCTGACACCATACAATATCATTCATAGATACACCATATTGGCCAATGGCCTTTATCCCTCTTATTGATTATCAGGGCTGTGTATCTCTTTATATCCTACTGCACATACATGTACAAACAGTACAGAGCAGTATATAAGACTGGCCTTACAGCCAGTCTCAATAATGAACTATCTTGTTCTTGTTCCCTCATTATCACAACTCTGAGCTCACTTCCACTATGCTCAAGTTACTCTTTATCATAACCAAGACGCCTGCTCCTAGTAAGTCTCCTACTAGGAACTTCTATCCCTCCATGTCCCTGCGCAACGAGGTCCTCTGCGATCTTGTTAGGTTATGAGCCCCGCCTACACTCTCAGTCCATCTTATTGAATTCTTGATGCCTTTGAGTTGGCATGTGGGTTCTTGGTTGCTTCACTTTCTTATCCAAGTCAACTACTTGATTGCATTTGCGTTCAACCTAGCCCTGGATAATCCAGCGGTTAGAGACGAAGAGTTGATTAGGATCACTTGCCTCTTGGGTGAGTTGACCTTTCATTATGATGAAGGAGATGGTCATGGCACTTTAATCATGACTTTTTTTGGTGGAGCATATTCTTACCACTTGACCGTGGATCTTACGACCATGCCTCTCGAACCCCGAGAGAGACAATTAGCAAGTCAAGAGGTTAGAACTTCACAGGTTAGCAGACCAGGGATTATGCAAATCCCTCCTATGCTTGTTCATCCTCCTTCTGATCTATGGATCGTACCACCTGGTGTCCCTTTCTGTATCCCCTGTCCACTCTGCCAATACCCTCTGGAGAGAGGAGAATACTGCACTTCTCACCGTGCAGACAGAGTTATGGTATTACGTTGAGGTCCTGAAGAATCCTTGGACAAACACCAGCACCATCCCTTCCTAGTCCTTCCTGGCATTCACTACTCAGCTCTACACGAGGAACTCAATCCCTCAAACTGAGCTATGCAAGGATTGGACTCATCTAGGTCTTCGCCCATCCATTCACCTGAAACAACCCAACAAGCCCATCGAGGTACTTTAGGGAATTCTGAGTAAGGGCAAGGTCACTGATGAGTGACAGTCAAGGGAACTAGGTTGCATGGTCTACTGGCAACCAGGACTATGGTCAAGCAGCTGAAAGATCAAAGGGCAACTGTCCAAGGTGCTAGTAATGGATCAGGAGTTGTCTGATGGCTTTTGGTGGGGAAAGACCAAGAGAAATAAACTATAGTTCTCTGGTGGTGGCTTAGGCCTTTAAATACTACTAGGGGGTTTGTACATGATTGTACCATCTATCAATACATGTCCGAACATAGACTAAGTATGTAAGTAACATGAGTTAGAGGCATGCATCAAGCATAGCCATGGAATGGAAGAATAAACATGATGCAACCATATGGCGGTGGCAGAATGGAAGAGAAGGCACAGCCTTTATGAAAGACATGCATAGGAGGTGTGCATCAAGCACAGCCGTGAAGAAGGCACTGCCTTAATGAAAGATGGAAGGTTAACATGAGGCATGTGGTAAATGAAATGAGAAGCATAGAAGTGTACAGCACTGATGTGATATGGAAGTTGTGCACTGCACGAGGTAAAGAGCAGGTGCAGGCCTGGTGTGAAGGCAGCATAGCTGTTGTGAGCCTAAAGATGATCTTATCAGTCAAGACAAGAGATAAGATAAGAAGTAAAGGAAAATTGTAAGTCTGTTATGTTAGGCGCTAGAGAGCGACTGTAACATCACCTCTTGTATTACCAACTCTACCAACTGTTCAACATGCCCATTCTCTCCCTGCCTGTCCCCCAGCTCCCACCAACATACCAACAGGAAGCCTTTGCATTCGCAAAAGTGTGAGACGAGAGCCGAACAGAGCTACACCAGGTACCAGGAGCAGCATACCAAGGCCCACCACGAGATGTGGTGAAGATGACCTTCATCAGGTTTCTCACACCTTGGGAGGTAACACTTCCGGAGAAAGTATGTGTGTGGAAGATTCTTGAAATAATAGAAGACAGTGTTTGTCACATTGTCACAGTAGGCCCTCACTTCCAGTCCCACTGTCTACCCCTGCTTGATCCTCTTGAGGCTAACATCTCAGACCACATGTGTCTTCCCTTCCAGATTAGACCATGTGAGACCAATGTCACAGCAATGCACTTGGTTAACTCGTTCATGTATCATGACGAGTTGATTGCGGAAGCTTATGGGGGTGCTGGCTGGGCTTTCCCAGTCAGGGCATACTACAACACACTCCTCACAAGGGTACATCATCAGGGTTTTGAGATTCTCTAGCAAAGTCATTTTCCTCCTAATGCTCCTTATCATGTTGAACTAGAAAAATCTCTCTCTCCAAATTGGCTACTGCCCATCGATGCTATGCAAAATGCTCGTTGATGGACATTGTGCTGTCAAGTGCCATGGACCAAGGACTGGAACAAGGCTTTCAACTATCACCAGCACCACCTCTTTAGACACTCTCACAATCCTGCTTTCAAGGCTCAAAAATGTTTACAGCACCTTATTAAAGCCGGCAAATCTCAAAATGAAGTTGACACCATATTTGAAGCAGTTAGAGGAGGAGCTGGAGTTAGAAGATGTCGAAAGGTTGCAGAAGAAGATGAAAGAAAGCAAAGACTTCAGAAACAGTCTTGAGTACTTCTCAAACTCACTTGTTCCTTCTTCATGGCCAATGTCTGGTTTTGAACCTTATTGCTACAATTTCTCTTATCTGATTCCCTACTCAAGTTTGCAGATCAACTGCAAGGTGGGTTCACACAAATCTCTTAGTTACTCAGATTGGTTCAATAATGCAATTCTATTGTGCACTAAGGAGATGGTAAGATCAGGTCTCTATAGTGCAATTACCTCTTATCTCCTAGAGTGGATAATTGGGCTGAGACAGCATACTCTGCTACCTCTTACCTCCTTGAGTGGATAGCAAGTACAGTGAACTTGACAGGTTCCTACTGTTGGGGATCTATTCCCTTTAGTTGCCCTCGTGGGGTTTTCTCCCTAAAGGTGTTCTAACCCAACAGTAGACATATCTAGTTCGGGGGTGGGAATCACACTAGGGCCTCTTTTGGGTTTCCTATGATGAGTTCTGCTGGTAAGTGTCTACTTGGAGTTCTTTCTCCTAAGCAGAGACTGTCCCTGACACTTGCTGAGGTGCTTCTCAGATCCTACTGAGGTGGTGCTCTCTCAGGCTCTATACAGAGTATGTTCTGTATATCTGGTGCTTTTTTTGAGGGCTGACCTGCTCTCCTTTTATAAGTAAATACATGAGGCTGTGTAGTTTCCTATCTAGGTCAGGCTATGTAGAAAGCTGACTAATGCCAAGGGAAAGCTTACAAATGCCAAGAGAAAGGTTACCAATGCCAAGTCCAATTGCCTGATTCAGCTTAATGGCTTGGTAATCATGGGCTTTGGCCTGCAGGCTTGGCAATGACTCATTATGAATCATGCTGACTCAGACAGGTCACATGACCAACTCTCTCTCTGGTACTTAAGCTAGTACAAGATGTTAAACAATAGATAAGTAGGTAGCTATTGGTAGTAACAGAGATATGGATATGTTGGAGAAATTATATAATTTCTCCACAACAGGTGGATGGAAAAATAGGGAAACATAGTGGGAGGTACTTCATACTAGGCACTATCTAGCCTTACATTATGGAGTGATTTGGACTGCAGGAAAGGGGCAAAATCCCAAATCTCGGGTCAAGTATATACAAGTACTATACAAGTACTAATACAAGAACTCATGATCCATGCATCAAACTGGTTTGGTGCAGGTCACCGTTCCTCATACACCTCAACAAAATGGCTGTGCAGAGAGGTTCAACCGAACTCTGCTTGAGAAAGCAGAAGCCATACACCATAATGCCTGTCTGCTGAAATCCTTTTGGCAAGATGTTGTTGAAACTGCATTACATATTTATAACTGACAACCGATGCATTGTCATGATTGGAAAACGTCCATTGAGTCCTTCAATGGAGACAAACCGGATGTTTCTTATTTTAGGGTCTCTGGAACATACATCTGGATACACCAGGATCAAAGACAAGACAAATTGTCTCCTAAATCAGAGGAGATGATATTTATAGGGTACGAACCAAACACGAAGGGATATCACTTCTGGTCACAACAGTGGTGACGAGTGTTTATTTCCACTAGGGCCATTTTCAATGAACAAGTCTTTCCTTACTAAACTTTAAGAGAATAAAATAATACTCATGTAGCTTGATATTAATGATGTTATAAATGGCAGTGTGGACCTGTGACATGTATTGTTGGTAGTTTATTGCTGCTCCTGAGATGGTATATAAATCAACAAGATAAATGAATATAAGTTACAGATGTACCTTGGATTCCTTGTATCACAAATTCTTCCATTTTGGCTGTAAGATCTTGTGTGTCCACACCCATGATGGTAGGCATAAAACCCTCAACTCCTTTGGTGGCAAAGGCAATAGGACAGACAGAAAGATTGGTGGTGCCATGCATCATGTAAAGCACCATTTCAATGCCCATGTGCAACCTAAGGTTACAGAGCTGTCCCAAAAAAAAAGCAAGTTAGCAACAACTGGATAAGTAGCATTGTGGCACACATAACTTGTTTTTGACATATGCAAAGGTATGAGAGACATCATTGATTGTTGACTGTGACAAGACACAAATCCCAATGGCCTTGCATTCCTTGACTTCAGCATATTTGTCCATGAGGTGCTCTTTCTCAGCATCTGGAAGGCTGTGATATTCCTCCTCGTTGGCCTTAACAAGGTTGATGAGGGCCTGCCTTGCTTCTGACTTGAAAGGTGCTGTGAACAGTTACTTAGAGTTGTTGTTGGAGTTCAACATCAATTACTTACTATTCTCCTCATTTTGAGCACGTTCCAAGCAGTGCTTCTTCCAGCAGAATGCATTCCATGAGTAGACCTTTGACCACTTGTTTTGGAGCTGCATGTGTCCTAGGTGAAGTTCAGTATGGACATGGTGCACACTCTTGCTGTGTATCGTTGCTATAGAGTAAGTCACAATATTGATCTTTTGCCATGTGGCATCTAGGTCCTCTTTGAACTGTGTGGATTTCTTCCACTGATCCAACCTGAGAGCATTCTGCACCTATTCATTGAGAACAGTCTTCAGATAAGAATGTAGGGGCAACTGGATGCACTGCTTGGGAGCCTTCATGGTGCTTGATATTTGTGGGACCATGAGTGAGCGGGGTAAATCACCACACTGTCAGCTGCCTTTTAAGTTGTTGGGCAGAAAGGAAAATATATTTGAAATGAAAGGTCCATGATGATCACAAAAATATTGATAATCCAAGCCAAGTGAGGACCTACTACTGGAAAATCAAAAGTTACATGACATAAAGGACACATAGCAGGGTGGTGATGCCAAGCATCTTCAAAAGATTGCTAAGAATGGAGGATTTCAGTTGTTGCACATAAATGATATTGGCATGAGTCTTAGAAGCTAAACAAGGGCAGTGGCAGGGACATGCAAGTCAGCAGATGGTGCCGAGGTTAAGTCTGAAACTTGCTCGAAAGTGAGATTCCAGGGTGACAATCTCAGAGCTGCTTCCCAGTGGCTGCTGCAGATGATCCCAATGAGAAAATCCAATTTCAGTAAGAGCACATCCCCTAGCTTCAACTGATCAAGTACGGCATCGGAACTAGGACCAATGCCAATGAGGGGGTGATTCATGACTTGTGGGGTATCAGAAAGAACAAGTGGAATAGGCTCCATAGCTTTATTTTCTGCCTGATATAGGAAGGCATCTGCTGGGTGGCATCAGAGAATGGAGTATTGAGTCATTGCTGTCATTGAAACAACCCAAGGGCAACAGCATCAACTGGTGCTCTAGGGAATTGAAGAGTTAAGGGACTGACCAAAGGCGCTAGCAATCAGTTCAGGAGAGTGGTCTTACTGGCTATTGTGGGGAAAAACCAAGAGAACTAAACTGGAGTTCTCTGGCTGGCACTTGCAGCCTTTTATACTACCAGGTATGTATGTACATGTATGTATCGGATCTAGCCAATGAGTCCCAACATAGCCTAAGTATGTGGCAGCATGCAATAGGGGCATGCATCAAGC
>JBBPRK010001898.1:0-10057 GCA_038093075.1 Boletus patriciae | reverse complement strand
ATACGAACTGATGGGGGAAAAATATATGATTACAGTGAGAGCGTTTACATGCCTGTCGTGGCCTCTATGCAAGCTGCTACCCTCCAGGCTACGTCCGGCTCCAGACTTGGATGGCACCATTTTGTCAAGACACGCGTTAAGTCCTTGCCCCTCAGCAGGCTGAAACTCAAGAGCGAACTCAACCCGTTCAACAGTCGACCGAGCCACATCTCGGGTGGCATCAATGTTGAAAACTCATCTCGTATGGGTTTCATAGTTAGTAGCTTACATAAGCATGACCTTATTTCGGTCGTCGAGTACTGTAGTTTTACCTTAGTGACTACACTATAGTTTTCTACAGGTATGTATTTAGCCTACTCATATAGTGACTACACTATAGGTTTCTACAGGTTATGAGCCCCGCAAGCGCCTGTTAGCTCACTCAATCAGACTCGAAGATGCCATACGAAGTAGAACTCGAGAATGGTTTATTTATTCAAGTACCAAATCTCGAAGCGGACGGTAGCAACTGGAACTCGTACCGCGTGAACTTACTCAGCGCAGCAAGTGTCGAAGGATTCGCTACACTCTACGACGGCACCGAGACACCCCCAGACCCGGCGACAACCAATGATGACACACGGAGAGCCTGGGCACAGCGAAACGCCGAAGCCAGGTGCCTGATCATCACGACAATCCCGGATTCAGTCCTATTCGACATACGTACTACGAAAACGGCTCGCGAAGCCTTTGTACAAGTCGAAAATTTATTCCAAGGCTCTACTACAACTACGACCACCACTACGACACCACCACCACCTTCACGCAGTACCACGGCACCACGGATCCCCCACGACAAGCCACGCAGCCACATCAAGGTTAGCAAGGAGTCGAGAATCCGGGAAGACCACGTACCACGGAACGGAGCGCGTCGCGAACGCGAACGCGAGAAGAAAGGTGGAGGAAGAGTCGAAAAAGGGCGAAAAGATGGTAGGGAGGGCGAGAAGGCCAGCGCGAGAGCTCGAGGACACAAAGCCGCAGCGACGACTGTCGGCGTGAGCCTAGCAGCCACTGCGAGCAGCCACGAAGATGACGGCGACAGCGCCAAGGCCCGTCGTGCGTCAGTCGTGCCCCAGGAAACCCGAGGTCGACCAGTCGACGAAGAGCGCCAAGCGGAGACGTCCACGGACGAGACCGCTGCGACGACCACAGCGAACCCGCCCATGGACGCAAACGCCCCGCCAAAGGCGAGCATGCCACTCGAGGGCGCGGGAGATGGCCGAGTAGCGACCGGCAATGCTGGAGCGCGCTGCCACAAGGTTGAGGAGACCGAAGTCGAGCCAGACGGAAGCGTCCCGCACGAACGCGCAGACGCGAGGACCAGTGGCATGGCAGAGGAAGCGCACGGCAACGTGCAGGGTGAGGTGGATAGGTCGACGACGCGTCAAGACGTGTCGATCGAGGGGGAGAAACGGAGTGCGGGCGCGCACGACCGATCAACAGCGACTGACGAAGAAATCGATCAGCGCAACGAAGCGATCGTCATTGACGTACCTGAGGATCTCCCTGCACCACCCGAACCACCCGACAGACCTGCGCAACACCTAAACGAACCTCCGAGTGTCGAGCTCGAGGAGGGGAGGAGGTCAGATCCGAGCTGCGACAACGAACTTACCGGAGCCGAGATGGACATGTCGGGAGCACCAGAGGATGACGAGGACAAATGGGAGTGGCCGACGAAGCTGCGCAATACGTCAAAATGCGTCAACGAAAGCTCGAAGCAAAGAGGTCAGAAGAACTCACCAGGGAGGACTCATATCGAGTCAGGCGATCCAAACGGCGAGGCAGACGCATCGCAAACGCCGGGGTATGTCGAGAACACCAGGGAGAAGCCGAAGAAGCTGCGAGAAGCGTTAGGACTCGAGCGCAAGCGCTCAGAACGAAGAGTTGATGAAAACTCACCATATAGACCTCGAGAGGAGCCAGAGGACCCGGGCGGTGAAACGGTCGCCCCGGGCAGTGTCCACGACGTCCAGGAACGCTCTAGGAACGTCAGAAATGAGCGCGTCGACGGAACGAACGCACCAAGTCCAAGTAGAGCGCCAGGTGGGCACATAGACGACCAGGAGGCGTTGCAAGGCGTCGAGGGCGATCCGGACCGCGCAAGCGTTGTCGAGGACGCCGAATACGATGGGAAAGGTCCCAGCAACGACCGGAACGAGCGCGTCATCGGAACGAACGCGCTATGTCGAGATAGAGGTCCAGGAGGCCACTTGGGCGAGCCAGAGGTGTCGAGAGGCGTCGAGAGCGATTGGAGGCGCCGGAAAGGTGTCCAAGGCGTCGGATATGCTAGGAGACGAGGCAGCAAGGATGGCGCAACGAGCAGCGCAAGCCACGACTCGAAACGAGTCGGGATGAGGCTGCTAGCTGGAGACAGACCAGGTCAGCACGGAAAGCACAAAGGCGCAAACACGGACGTACCTGGACCATCCATACCACCTCCAAGCCATCCCAGGCGTCCCACCGAGCCCGTCGACCCACCGCGTCGTCGAGGACGATTAAAATCGCGAACTAGAAGGATCAGAAGATCGAAAAGAAGAAATCGACTTACCGAGCCGTACAGCCAAGTAGAGGCCAAAGCGGGCGCATCAAGCGCAGCGGATATGTCGTATACAGCCAGGAGATGGTGCAGGAGCAATGCCGAGGCGCGATACACGAAGACGAGGCCGCTAGAGCCTATCGAGGACGGACAGCGCGACCACTAGGCGAGCCGCGACTTTCCGTATTAGGAAAGCGCGCGAGCGCTGCACTTTCGGACTTGTCGAACAGCCTTCGACATTCATTTATTATCTGTTCATTCTCGTTGGAATATGAAAGGTATACATTTACTTGTTTTTTACCTACTTTCCTTTGATTTCTCCCCATACTCCTTGAGGGGGAGTGTTGAAAACTCATCTCGTATGGGTTTCATACTTAATAGCTTACATAAGCACGACCTTATTTTGGTCGTCGAGTACAGTAGTTTTACTTTAGTGACTACACTACAGTTTTCTACAGGTATGTACTTAGCCTACTAATACAGTGACTACACTATAGTTTTCTACACCAGTGACAGGGCACTCACGGGGGTGACAGTGGGTGTTCGTGGGCTGCCAGTGCACTCATGGCGCATTTTGTGTGGCTGGGAGGGGGTAAGCTGGGTATGGAGGTGACATGGCACTCACCCACACTGGTGGTGTTTTTTTTGTCAGCAATGGGGGTGGTGATGGGCTAACATGGGTGGTGGTGGGTGGCTGGGAGGGGGTCAGCCAGGTCCGAGGCCCGCTGGTGTGCTTGCGACATGTTTCGGGTAGTGGGCAGCTGGGAGGGGATCAACCCAGTTTCTGGTGATGGGGGACTTACTGTTACGGCTCAGTACGCCTAACATCATTTCAACAGACTTAGTTGTTTCTCTTCTCTTTCTTTATCTTATCAGATTAACCTATGACAGCCACGCTGTCTCTATGCTTCTCTTTTCTTTTCACATTATGCCTCATGCACTCCTCACCCCCTTCATCTCCGTGCAGTGCATGGCTATGTACTTCTCCTCTTCCTTTCCATTCTGCCACCGCCATGCGGTTGCATCATGCTTCACTTCTCTTCCATTCTATGGCCGTGCTTGATGCATGCTTCTACCTCATGCTACTAGAGTCCGGAATATTCTAGAACAGTCATCGGTAGATCTGATACAAACATGTACATACATATGCAGTAGTATATAAGGGCGCAAGTCCCAGCCAGAGAACTCCAGTTTAGTTCTCTTGGTTTTCCCCCACCTCAGCTAGTGAGAACACCTCCACAACTGATTGCAAGCGCCTTTAGTGTGTCTTTCTTTCGACTTCGATTCCCTAGAGCCCCAGTTGACGCTGAGGCCATTTGGGTTGTTTCACAGACCCAGTGTGCCCTGATCCTCATCCGGCGATGTCCAGCGTGTTTCGGTGGTGAGAAATTCGGCACACCATTGGAAGAAGGTTGTGACATCCATGTTGCTGCTGATGGCAACTTCCACCATTGTCACCGATGCTCCGCTGGCGATGGTCCAGCCTTCTACAACCCTGTCTATATCCTACCCAAGTCACAGGTTGATGCTGTTGGGTGCTGGATTCAAGAAGCTCATAAACGCGCCCCAACCAAAATCCCCACTGCTGTTCCTGATGAGGCGATCGACCAGTGTTAACACTCGTATGGAGCAGCTGATGAGAAAAAGACAAAAACGGACATGGAAATCTTCGATGATGGCAGCCTCATGGAAATGGTATGCCGGCATGATATTCCCCTTTTCTTTGCAAATATTGACACCCCGGGAGAACAGCAAAAATATGCCGTTACCCTCATCGAGCATCTATTCTCTCTTCTGCCTTCGGATGCCATGGTCACGGTCCTTTATGATGTGGGCTGCATGCTGGCACGAACCCTTCAACAAGTGAGTAAACCATATCACACCCTTCATTTGTACTGAACTATCCATAGTATAATATTCTCAGTCTGTCTACCTTTTCTCGAGTATGATTCATGACAACGGCCATGCATGCTTATGGGCATGAATGGGCCTGTCAGCTTGTCTATAACCCCCACATGGTACCAGGAATGTGGCTCTCAGATGGTGAGGGAACCGAACGACTGTGGTTGAGGCTCACAAAGCTAATTACCATTGAACGAGGCACTTTGGTATGTCACTTTCCTCGCACTATCATCATCACCACTGATTAATGCCATTGATAGCGTCAACGACATCTTTGGTTGATTGATCGCCAGGTGGCTGCTATCAGATCTGAAATGCTTCGTGATCTTGGAGACTGGATCCGCCGGCACTTGAAGAAGGGTGTTCTCAAACAAGGAACTGTTGCCCAGTCCGTTCTAGACGTGATGGAAGATAATGTCTTGGAACTTCGGGGCTTATGGATGGATCAGAGGCAGATGCAATTGTCAATCCGAGCTCGTAAGTAGCCATCAAATATAGTGATATATTATGCTAATGCTGTTTACAGATGCTCCTGCTCGTCTCAAAAAAGAATTGGACGCAGTCCTCACGCTCCAGGCCGACATCAACACTTCTGAGCACACCCTTCAGTCCACGCAAATTGCGCTCCAAAAGTCACATGCTTCATCAGATTCACTCGAAGTTCTTGCCAGTCTCGAACATAGCCATGCTCGCTTACTCAACAAAGTCGACGCCCTCTATGCTTCACTCAACGTTCATGACAAATTTCCTGAGCTAAAAGGTGTCAATTGGGAATTTGTTCAAATTCTTCTCATGGCTCATGACCTGAAGACTAATATCTGCAAGCGGGCAATAGGGAGTTTCTTCGAATGGAACAAATTAGATCGTGCTGTTGGGGGTAAGGAGAAAACACTTGGTACGTTTTGATGCAAACCCCTTCTTGTCATACCCATCAACTGACACTATTGCAGGCACCAAACCTCATCAACAGACACGTAAGGCCATCACCAAGTGTCAGCCAGTGCTAATGGCATCAATTTGCAAGTTCAATCAATATTGCCAGCACCTACATGAACTTCATGACTCATCAATCATCATTCCAATTCCACCCCCTTTACCCACAAAGCTCAATGATCTATGGAATGACCTGACCCTCCTTGAAGATGTGTGGATCTCGCCTTGTATAGGAGAAGCACCCTGGTGGTTGGAGGATCCAGAGGCTCGAGATGGTATCTGGGCGCTCCTGAAGCGTGATCGGTGTCAAGAGGAACAGCGTCGACTTGGACGAGAAGCTGATAATATGTGCTGATGGTTTGGCCGCGAACTTGCTGCCGCTGAATTAGCATTGCAACAACCACAGTGTACGTCCTCGATCCAAGCTTGCTTTGATAAGCTCAATCAACCCACAGATTCTGTCTATGGTTCTCTCCTTCGACAAAGGAGAGAATCAATTCAAAATCTCCAGGACCATTGGCCCAATGTCCTTGCTTCTCCTGCACGCTACAGCAGTCAGGCCCGAATTGCCATTCAGCTCGCTATGAGCCTCTCCAGAGGCTCATCACCTCCCGAGCTCCAGTGGTTGGACCCTGTCATATTGACCTTGGCCAATGAATGTCAAGCCGAAGAGGATGCTGAAGATGTTATGCCACAACGGGATACAGTTGATGATGTCTTTGACTCTGGGACTGCCATCCTTCAAGATGTTTTGGCAGGATTTGTCCCTGACAAATCCGACGAGGAAGATAATGATAATGAAGAGCCACTCGGTGTGCACATTGAGTGGCGGATCCCTCCAGTAAGACATATTCCACGGTTGATTCAGACTGTTCTATGGACATAACCTTCCATTGCCAGGAACCAATTCGTGATTCATTTAATATCCCCACTAATACCATGTCTGTTGACTGTGTCTTTGGCACATGTGTGCGCCCTGCCTAGGATGGGTTCCCTGCCCTTTCTTTTGAAATGGAGGACATGAACCAACTAGTGTCGTCAACTGGACTGCTCAATGACATTTGTATCAACGAGTGTGCTGCACTTCTGTACACCCAATTCACTCCCACTCCAGGGTGTTTTGCGATTTTCTCTATGTATGATCTCCATCGAATCCGTTACAATGCTGATGATGAAACCTTGTGGCGAAACACCACATGAACCTGCTATTGGGAGACGTCAGTTTGGATCCTCCCAATCCATCGTCCTGCCAGTAGTCATTGGGTACTGTGCAAGATCGATTTCACGCTCAAACGAGTAGATCTATTCGACAGTCTTGCTGAACGAAAGCCCTGGAAGACTGAGATCAAGGTATGGTCCCACCCCTGCACGAAACTAATTCATTAACATCCCTCGAGTATATTATGCAGTTTATCAGCCGTTTTTCCTCACTAGCCTCACGCAAGGTTGGTGTCCCTCGTCAAGACCTCGGAGTTGAATGGATGGCCAGCCCTGTACTGGTGAGTCTATGTTACTAGTACCCACACATCGTGACGTGAGGCACCATCGCTCTAGGTAGAGCCTTGTCAGTCCAATGAACATGACTGCAGACTCTGGGTTCTTGCCCAGATAGCTGCGGTTTTGAGAGGTGCAAGTGTCACAAACTTGACGGAACATGACATGCCAGCATTCTGGTACTATCTTTATCTACTCATCATTCGTATGCCATTGCTACAGTAACATGACATTCCATTCACGGCATGACAAGACAATTACCTAGGAATACAACAAAATACATGGCTATGTTGATGCTTGCCGAGAGATCTCCTGTAGTCTACTATCTGTGGTACTCGTGCCTGCCGGGTCACAAACTCTGGTGCTTTGCGCCTGCACTTGGTAGAATTCCGACTGTCTGAATCTGTGAGTTTAGAAAATGTGAGGTCGGGGCTCAGAGGTCTGGAATGGTCATGAAAACCTCATGAGGGCCAGCTGCAGTCCCGCCCTTTTTGTCCATGGTCCAATCTGTTCACATTCACTCACATCTTGCACGCATGCACACTGGCACATTCCATCACTCGCTCGTTTGCCCCAATCCATCCAAGCAGGTATGCACACTCGCACTGTGGCACACGCACACCCTTCTTGACCCACCCATTTGCTATTCTATTCAATTGCCAACCCAGTGTGCATAAGATGAGTATTCGGGTGAAGTCGATTCCTTATTCCAGTGTGGTTTCTGTTACGGCTCAGCTACGCCTAACATCAGCACAACGGACTTAGTCGTTTCTTTTTTTCTCTCTTATCTTATCAGATTAACTAACGACATCCACGATGTCCTTATGCTTCTCTTTTATTTTCACATCATGCCGCATGCACTCCTCACTTTACTAATTTCCGTGCAGTGCATGGCTATGCCCTATTTCTTCTCTTCCATTCTGCCACCGCCGTGCGGTCGCCTCATGCATCACTTCATTTCCATTCCATGGCCGTGCTTGATGCACGCTTCTACCTCATGCTACTAGAGTCCGGAATATTCTAGAACAGTCATCGGTAGATCTGATACAAACATGTACATACATATGTAGTAGTATATAAGGGCGCAAGTCCCAGCCAGAGAACTCTAGTTTAGTTCTCTTGGTTTTCTACCCCATAAACTCCACTTGAACGCTCCTGCCCATCGCCAGTCATTGGTCAGTACCTTTCGATCTTCGATTCCCTAGTGCACCCTTGACGGGCTTTTGGGTTGTTTCAGTTTCATACCCTTCTCGCTCCAGGTTTGGAGGCGACCTGACTGATGGTTGGATTCACAGCATTCCATTTAATTACGCTGACTTCGACAGTGATGAAATGAACATCAGTAGGTCCACCTGACTTCATTCAATTGTTCTATTGACGGTATCAGGTACTCTAGCATACCCCAGCCTGAGTCTGAAGAAACCCATGCTGAGTGAAGCTACTAGATTGCACAGTGGGTTCCACGCCAGGTCAGTAGTGCGGCTCAGTGTCACATTCAAGCACGGTATGACATGTCCACAGATTATATCCCCACAAGCAAACAAACCTGTGATAGATATCATACAGGACAGCGTTGCTAGCAAGGCCGGGCCGCCCGAAGGGTTCCTACATCAACATCTGGTCTGTGTGGGGCAGCAGAGTGTCACGGTGGAAGGATACCGTATATCATTCGGATAAGGACGACTTCAGCCCCGAAGCAAGAGCTGCGTAGGCTCACTACTTTCTTTGCAACTTCCTTGCTGTAAGTCGCCATGGATCCTTTCAGAACTTCTTTGTATTATGGGTGTTCACATTTGTGCCTCATTTCTCTACGTGCCGACATTTTCTGGATTCCATAAAATATTAGACTTTCATCAGAAGCCCATTCGGCATGAACGTTTAACCTGGGCTTTCTATATCTTTGCATCACTTCTATCTAAGTCACGTGAGTACTGATCACTATATCTGCAATCCAGGTCCTCCAGAATTGTTATAAGAATGAGCTGCGGAGCTCTATTTGCTGCAATACTTCCTCCTCATGAAAGCTGTAAGTTCCCCCTTGGTATTCACCCACACGCCCTCACTCTCTACTCAGGTGATGTCGGACTCCTTACAAGGCAGTCACAGTGGTGATCGCAGTGGCAGTTGCAGCTGCAGCCTTGTGCCCAATGTTCTAGCTCTCCCTGAGAAAAGGCCAGGTATCGCCACTGATATCATAGAACAGATCGGGGGTGGTCGTTGAGCCCCTTCTCTACCGCCTGTCCACACTCCAACACGCTTGCGGCAAAATATCAAAGTCACTAGCCATGATGATGGCACGGTTCAAAAGGCACAGGACCGTCGTCGCATGCTGTTTCCACAGCTACCAGCTACAGGCGACAAGGTCACACATAGTGGCCCTGACCCTTTTGTTGTTGAGCCTCTTGTGAGCCTCCAGCCCCCGGTGTCCATGCACCAAGCCACTGCAGATAGAACAAAAGGTTCGTACATACTAATGAATTATGCAAGATGCTGATATGCCTCTGGATATAGAGCACTACCAACTACCACCTGCTCGCATGTCTAAGGAGTTGGATGATGTTGATGAGACTCCACGTGCAACCTTATTCCGAGGTCGTTGGGTGGGGCTAGCCCCACCTGAAGCACTGGATCGTGCTGGCTTCCAGCGTGCAGAGTCCATCAGCATAGCACACACTGTGCCAGAAAAGGTACGTTACCACCTTGTAACATTCTGATGATGCTCTTCTGAGGATCTCGTAGCTGTGATCTACCTTTGAAGTCACATCCTCTCATCCTGGTGCCGGTCATCCAGATGAACCTCCTGGGACGGTCACGGCAGCGACATCATGGGGCAAGGTAGGGATCACTTGTCTTTACATCGGGGGCCTGGCTGATGGCCATTTCACTTGTCTTAGGATACGTCTTCAGTTGTGACAGTTCCAGCCACAAACATGATTCTCCCAACGGTGCCCACCGCTGGTGTGTCCCCTCACTCTCTTGCATCCTCGAGCTGTGTCAGCCCATCTCCGTTTGTTGATGCTGTGAACAATGCTGTGGCTGTCACTTCATCAATCATCCTTACTGGGGATAGCCTTGACAATGGAGAAGACGACCAAGAACCCTCCAACATGCCATCATCCTTCATCGTTGGGAGGACCTCTGAGGTGGTGC
>JBBPRK010001897.1:0-10061 GCA_038093075.1 Boletus patriciae | reverse complement strand
TGCACTGCACAGAGATGAATAGAATGAGGAGTGCATGAGGCATGGGTGTGAAATGAAAAGAGAAGCATAGGGGACAGCGTAGCTGTCATATGTTATTTGGATAAGATAAAGGAAAGAAGAGAAAAACGACTAAGTCCATTAAGATGCTGTTAGGCGTACTGACCCGTAACACTACCCCCTCTCTAAAGGTCGACTTCCAGGCAATCAAAAGGAATTTGCTTGGAGTGAAGGCTTGTAAAAGGCTCTGGCCTCTTTTGGAATAGGAGTAAGAAATCCTCTGGGGGAATGGAAATGGCCCTGGGTGCAGACGGGTTTACGTGATAGAAGTCAGTCAATGCTTCTTTCGCGTTGCTGAGATTGCTCTTAGGTTCCCAGGTATGATCTGTGTCGTTATAGCCCTTCCAATGGACGAGGAATTCTAGTTTTTTATTTTTATAACGTGCATTGATGATCCGGTCCACCTCCCATTCGTTGTCTCAGTCTTCAGTGACGTTGACGGGTCCCAGCCGGTGCAAGGGTTGCCTCTCCAGTCGGTCTTGGTATGGTTTAACCCATGAGACATTTACCACTGGGTGGATTTGCATCAATTTTGGTAGCTTTAATTCAACGGCATTAGGTCCTGCCAAGCCAGTGATGGTATAAGGGCCAAGCCATCGCTCGGATAGCTTGCATGAGGCACGTGTCAAACATAAATTTTCTGTGGATAGCCAGACTTGCTGGCCGATGGTATACTTGGGCACTGCTGAGCGGCTTTTATCAGCGTTGACCTTCATTCGGTCTTGTGCCTGTTTCATATTTTCTTTGATGCTTTCTATTACGTCTTCCATTTCCGATGCGAACTTCTGAGCCACAGGGGCTTTGTCCAAACTAATGGGTTCAATTCCCATTTGAGGAAGATATGACCATGTCACATCAAAGGGTGACTTCTTGGTTGAAGCGTGTTTCTTGGTATTAATGGAGAATTGGGCGATTGGCAGCCAGGTGAACCATGAATCCTGCTTCTCAAAGCAATAGATCCGTAAGAACTTCCCAATCTCCTTATTGACGATCTCTGTCTGTCTGCGGATGGAAAGAGGTGGATAACTTAGTGGCGATGCCAAGGGCCTTGTTAAGTTCTTGCATAACTTGTGCCACGAACTGCGGGCCTCAGTCTGATGTAATAGAATGTGGAAGGCCATGATGCTTCCATACATTTGCCAGGAACAACTTTGCTGTGTCCAGGGCCGAACATGTTTTCATACAAGTGATCAACTCAACCTCCTTAGATAAGCGATCAATGACTGTCAAGATCAAGTCGTAGCCGTGGGAAAGGGGAAGGTCCGTAATGAAATTGGCTGATATGTGTTCCCATGGGGTGTTCGGAATAGGGAGTGGTTGGAGGAGGCCTGCTGGGGCCTGATTAGATCCCTTGAATCTTTGGCATGTGTCGCATCTAGTGACGTAATCTTTGACTAGGGTAGTCATTCCAGGCCACCAGTAGTTGCGCTGCAACAGCTCTATGGTTTTCTCATATCCCGGATGTCCTGCGAGCGGGGAGTCATGGTGTTTCTGAATGATCTCTATCTGTAGTATATTGCTTTCTGGCATGTAAAGTCTGCCGAAAGTGTCGTAAAGTCATCCATCATGCTCTTCGCAGATGGAGTTCTTCTTACACAGCCTCTGAATATCTGCTTCGTTCAGAAGGCACGTGGCATTGAATATTTTTTGTTTTAATATGTCCCCATCGTCTGCGATAAGGATGGTTGTCCTAATCTTATCTGGGGTGATAACAATGATTCCTTTGTTGTCATCTTCTATTCCCACGGCGTGATCTTCCCTTCTAGAGAGAGCATCTAGTTTTGTCACTGTGTGGCCCGGTTTGTAGAACCACAACATGTTGAACAGTGAGAGGTACATTGCCCATCGGGCTTGCTGACGGTTGGGATCCTGTCTCGTCATGAACCATTGCAAATTTGCATGGTCGTTCCAAATTTCAAATTGGTGCCTAGCACCTTCTAGGTAGTGATGCCATTGTTCCAGCGCTTGGATGACTGATAGCATCTCTTTATCTGTGACCGGGTAATTCCATTCTTGTGGTGTCATTGAGTGGGAAGAGAAGGTGATGGGATGCCATATGCTGTTCTTCTCAATAGATAATACTGCGCCTGTAGCATAATTACTAGCATCCAATTCCAGGCGGAACTTGCAATCTAGATCCAGGAACGCGAGTACTGGAGCAGTGGTAAAGTGTTTCTTAAGCATGTCAAATGCCGTTTGCTGGGGTTCTTCCCATCGAAAGGGTTCTTTCTTTTTGGTTAAATCATGTAGCAGGCATGCAACACGCGCATAATCTTTTATGGACCTTCGATAGAAGTTTGCCAGTCCTAGGAAACTTCTTACTCCTTTTACGTTCTTTGGTTCAGGCCAGTCTAAGATTGCTTTGACCTTTGTTTGATCCATTTTTATGCTGTCATGTCTGACTATCATGCTGAGGAAGCCAACTTCTATGGCGCAGAACGTGCATTTTTCTGGTTTGACGAATAAATCATTTTCTTCCAAGCGGTGTAGAACCTCGAGGACAATTCGATCGTGCTCTACTTGGTTATCTGTTTTTGTAAAGATCATTAGGTCATTGATATAGACCACTACCACATCATCCATGTCTGCGAAGATCTCGTTCATCATCGCTTGGAATGTGGCGGGGGAGTTGCATAGTCCGAAGTACATGACCAGAGGTTCGAATGCTCCATGGAAGCAGACGAATGCGGCTTTCCATTCGTCGCCTTCTTTGATCCGGACATTGTTGTATCCCCATCTTAGATCCATTTTCGTAAATAGCTTAGTTCCTTGGAGTTTATCCACTAGTTGCCCGATCAACAGCAAAGGGTAATTATTTTTGACGGTGAATTTGTTGGGGTATCGGTAATCCTGTACCATACGTTTCTTGCCATCTTTCTTAGGCACAAAGAACACCGGTGATGTCTGTGGGGATTTGGAGGGTCTTATGTAACCCTTCTTTAGCTGATCATCAAGGAACGCGGTAACCTCTTCTTGCTCCTGAGGTGATAGAGGGATGATCCTGCCCTTCTTGGGTTTAAACGTGTCCTTGAGATCTATTGCGTGGTCCCATGGTTTTCTGATCGGCATTCGTTCCGATTCCTTTTTTGAGAATATGTTAAGGAATTTATGATATTCCACCGGGACTAACTCCTCAGGGATTTTCTCTCTAGGTTTCTGAGATTCCTGTTGCGCTTCTAGCGCACAGATTGTTTCATGGATGTAATATTGATTATTGTATTCTCCTTCTTCCATCTCTTGGATGAAGGTGGACTTGTCTTGCAGCATGTGACAGTGACGCGGGCAGTGTGTCATCTTAACAGTGCCTTTTGTCCAGTCAATTTCTGGGTTGTGGCGTTGCAACCACGAGAAGCCCAAAATGGAGGGGTTCTTTCCCGGACCGGTCACTTCTGCTGTGACTTTGTCACGATGTCCCTGGAATTCTACGACCAGCTCTGCGGAATGCGTAATGCTTCTGGCTGAGTTACATGTTCTGTCCACGTTGTATACAGGAATGGGGTTCCGAAGGGGAATAAGTGGAACTTTATGAGTTTCTGCCCACGTTTTGTCGATAAAGATCGTATTGGCACCCGAATCCAGGAGTGCGTCTGTTTGAGTAAAGTTTTGCCGCTGTGTAAACAGCACGATCCGAATGGATAGATTGATTTCTCGTGCGGGTCTTACACTTCACACATAAGCGTTGTCTGGGATTTCTGAACTATTTTTGTTTTTTGTAGAGGAATTAAGCACAGGTTTATCATCCCTGCTGAGCCCACTAGGGGACCCCTCTGACGGCGAATTTGAATTTAGATTTGTTGCCGCGGAATCCTTGTCGTCAACGATTTCTTCCACAGCAAGGTTTTCATATCGGTTCTGCCCCTTCACACACCCAGACACGTGTGTTGGTTCCTGCCAACTTGGCAGCAAGAGTCTCGTAATCTTTGAACCAGGCATGAGCCTCGTCCAGTGACATTCCTTTTATGGAAGAGGTCCAGTCAAAACCTTTTCCCTTGTTGTCTTTGTGGTTTGTGCTTTTATCCTCATCCCAGGAGGTGGCGGGCTTTTCTTCAGTCTCGGTGGCGCGCACCTGGCGGCCCTTGCCCTTGCCTTTGCCCTTCTTGGAGCAGGCTTTCTGATGACCTCCTCCAAAGAAATGGCACTCAGGGCACTGAAGTTTAGGTTTCGGGCAGTCTTTGCCAAAATGCCCTTCTTGCTGACAGTTGAAGCATTTGTTTTTGCCACCTGTCTCTACGGCATTAATGTCCATGGCATTAGGGTCTTTCCTGCTAACCTGTTCCGCTGTTCCCTTTTGAATGAAGCTTAGGAGCTGTTTGTGGGCTCCTGCTTGCTGAAGATCAGCTTTGAATGTATCTAGGAACGTGTAGCATCCCTTTTCTAAAATTAAACATGAGACAATTTAAACATGAGATGATTTCTTTGTCTGCATTTTGCTCCAGCAGTTCTATTTGCCGGGTTTTGTCGTAATCCGCAAGGAGGGCGTAGTTCTTGAATTTCAACAAGAACGCCTCCATGGGATGCTCCTTTTGTTTCAGGTTCCGGAGGGCCAACTGGTTCTGGTTCTTTTCATTGGTGGACCTAAAGTGTTTTTCGACTAGTGTAGAAAAATCGTCCCAGTCGGTTTCTCCTACTCCCCTAAGGATTGCATTCAGCTGGCTTCTTGCGAAGTCGCCAGCCCTTCCTCCTACCATGTGTGAGAGCATGGCGGAGATTGCCTTTCGATCGGGGAGCACAGCGGCATTTTCATGTCGCCAACCATGAACACGTGTCCACCATTCTTCGAATTTCTTCCCAGGGGAACCATCAAAGTTCCTAGGGCCAGAAAAGATCTTTGACAATTTTGGCTCAGAAGGAGCCCTTGTCCCTGTACTCGGTCCGCTTGTAGGTATTGCCAGAAGTTGTGCTTTCAACTGGTCGACTTCTTGTGATAAATTTATGTTTAGGATCCTGGTTGCATCCAGTGCATCCTGTTGTGCTTCCATAAACAACCTTAATTCTCCTGCTAGGTCACCCCAGCTACCACCAGATGATCCTGCGACTGAGAGTGCGGCAGCCAAACTTTGGGGAAGGGAGGAAGACATGTTATATTTAGGAAGTGTATCAAGAGGGGCGGCAGAGTATTTGTTTAGGACATAAGGTAACCCGACTTATCTTTTCGTCGGGGCATGGATCTCTGAGGTTAGCACAGCAAATGTTCTTCCGTAATAATGGTTTCCTTTTTTGGACCCTTTGCTTCTTTCTTGGTACTTTCTCTGGTACCTGCTCCTCTTCTTCTCTTTCTCGTTTTACTACTACCTCAGGACGTGGTGACCAGCCTTCCCTAGTTACGGTACACAAATACTTGGGTTTGGGTTCTTCTTCCTGAACAGACGACCCACGTGCAGTGGCGGAGGATACTAAAGGGGCGGGGTACTGAGTTCTGCCGGTTCTGATTCTAGGTCGTTGGGGTTGATGGATTGGTGTGTCTGGATGGCAGACTCTTGCGTAATCGGGGAAAGGAGCAAGGCGATGGGGTCGGTGGATCTGAGGGCGACCGCGATCGTTCGCAGTGGGTCTATTAAAAACCCTTCAGAGTCTCTGGGTAATACGTACGAGGACGGCCTTAACTCCTCGTGGAGTAGGGAAAGGAATCTTGTGGCTGGGGACAGAGCATCAACTGCTTCTTGCACAGGCACGGGCAGTGGGGTACCAACCGGTGCTTCTTCACGCTCAATGGGTTCTAAGCCCCTTTGGATTGTGGGAAGTGTACTGCCTCCTGCAGCAACTGTTGCCATGTAAGGGTGGCGGAGGGAGTCTTCGACTGGCCTAGCCGAGTCGATGGCAGGGAAGGGGCGGAGTGATCTGTGAAAGGAGATGGGCACTGGCAATGGTCAGGACCAGCTGTGCGCCACGATGAGGACTTGACCGCTACTGACTTGTGTAGGCGCGTCGGTGGGATGATTTGGTAGAGTAGTGAATAGTAGTTTAGTTCTAGTGAAACAACCCAAAAGGTAACCAGCGTCAACTGGTACTCTAGGGAATCGAGGAATAAAGTACACACCGAAAGCACTAGCAGTCGGTTGCGGAAATGATCTCACTGGTTGATATGGGGAAAAACCAAGAGAACTAAACTGGAGTTCTCTGGCTGGGACTTGCACCCTTATATACTACTACATGTGTTTGTACATATTTGTGCTGGATCTACCAATGACTGTTCTAGAATATTCCAGTATCTAGTAGCATGAGGTGGAAGCATGCATCAAGCATGGCCATGGAATGGAAGAGAAGTAAAACATGATGCAACCGCACGGCAGTGGCAGAATGGGAGTGAAGAAGAGAAGATCATAGCCATGCACTGCACAGAGATGAATAGAATGAGGAGTGCATGAGGCATGGGTGTGAAATGAAAAGAGAAGCATAGGGGACAGCGTAGCTGTCATATGTTATTTGGATAAGATAAAGGAAAGAAGAGAAAAACAACTAAGTCTGTTAAGATGCTGTTAGGTGTACTGAGCCATAACAGACTCAGCATGGATCATAGGGAGAATCTTGTCAGGGGTGAAATCAGCCGTACCAATCATATGAATGGCGGTTGTGACGAGACTGGAATAAGCATCGCCTAATCCTGTGCAGATTAACATGGCACGAAGGTTGTTTGGGAGGTCTAAGCCTGTGCCCTTGAGTTGGGCAAACAGATCGATCAAATGACCAATTTCTGCAGAGACATCCCTCCGTCAAATGCCAGTTCACAATTTCCCTAAAGAGATGAAATTGACCAGTAGGACCGGTCGTGGCATAAAGTTTAGCAAGATTTGCCAACGTAGTATGAGAAAGGGAATCAAACAGTATTATAAGTTTTGGAGACGCTGGTATGAAGGTTTTCCTTGATATGAAGTGAAATAACACCAAGTGCCTTGTAATCCAGGTCGTACCAAGTGTTCTTGGCTTCATCGTTACCGGCAGCGGGGAATTTGGACATTCCGTCCGCAATTTGCCATACTTTGAGCGTCATCAAAAAGGATTGAATGGATTCCAACCAGGTGTGGTAGTTTGAGGTGCCTTCAAGAACGAGAACTTTGCCAGCGAGACTGCCAGTACCAGAGTCTTTAGAGGAAGACATGTTTCAAAGTCTAAAGAAAGCCAAGAATAATAAGATCAGTAACTGCCAGGTTTGCACTGGAAGCCATAAAGGAACCAAGGGGAGTAATATGAGATGAAGGTGGGGCATAAGATGGAGATTCCTCATCACTATCTGAGTCATTTTGTGAAACAGATGTGTCAGTTTCATACTCGCTTGTCTCACTCTGGATTCCAGATGTGTCGCAGTATGTTGAAAAGACACTTTCCTTCTCGATATACTCTTCCATTTCAAGGAATAGAAGTTCATCGAAATAGTGTGGGTTTTCGATGTAAACACCGTTTTGATTAAAACCTGGAAAAGTACAACCGAGATATGGAAGATAAATGAATTCAGTAGCATAATTCAAATCATAAAAATTTTGAAACCAATCAAGGTGCTGCGCCGCAAGGGACAGCGGTATGTCGCACGTGTACTGACTTCCTAATGACGCCGGCAGGGGCCACTCTGCGGGTACGTTTTCGGCAAGGAGGTGAGGAACGGTCTTGGTCAGGGTTTCCCATTCCCAAGATTTGTCCTTTCTCTCTTTCCTCTCATCTAGGCCGCTTCAAAGAAGGGCCAGCCACCACAGATTTGGACGCTTCTGCCAAAAGGGCATCGATATTAGTGGAAAAATCAGTAGCGGACTTTACCGTGTCATTGAGCTGTTGCTCAAGTTCGACAATCGTCTCTAAGAGAGGATCTTTGGCGCGCTGTTTCAAAATAGAAAGATAAGGGTCCATGCGTTTATGAAACGCGGACCTTCACATCTGATCTATGCACTTGTTCCATTCGGAGATCCAAGGAACGTCCCATAAGGGATTGTACCATTGGCATTTCTGCCATAGGTCAACGTACTTGTAGGAGAAATCCTCAGAGTCTACGTTTGGTACCAACATGGTTTCCATGTCGTCTAGTGTGTCAGCATGTGGGAAGAGAGGAAAATAAACTCCATGTCTTTGCTGTTCCCCAGAAAGAATCTCGTCACCTTGGAAATGAATAAAACAATCTCATGAGTCTGAACCCGGAAAACAAAAACCATTTCCTTCTAACACCGAACACAATTCCTCTCCCTCGTAAGCGTAGAGGAGGATGGCCTTTCCGTCAGGTCGCTCGGGGAGTCTGAGGTCCTGCGGGTCTACATAGTGCACAGTTGCACGTTGGCCTGTGTACTCAGGGTTGGTTACTTCATAGTGGGCGTCGTGGAAGACGTTCCACCATGGATCACGTCTCCGCTGCACGGGCAGCGGCCTGTCTTGGAGGATCCAATGATCAAACTCCAGACGGTTGACATCATGCAAGCTGCGGATGACATTCATTTTGACGTGTTTGTCGTAACCTTGGCAAAGGGTTAGTCCTTGTCTCAGAGTGGTTAACTGTATCAAGGTTTCCTCGAGGTGGTCCAGAACCAATTGGTTCATCTCTCGTATCTCTGAGGATGATCTCGGGATGTAAGGCTCAAGGGAGGACACTGTTAACTTCTACATCAGAGATTCTACCAGGACGACAACCTCTAGGACCATTTGATAAACCAAAAGGTGCAGGTCTTATTACTCGATTTCCATTCAGTTGTCCCCTTAAGGGATTAACAAGAGGATAACATTCTGGATACGGGGGAGGAGCGTGAAGAACCTCATCTTCATCTGCAGTTGGTTGACCAACAGCAGGAGGATGTGGATCGAAGAGAATATCCCCAATAAAAAGATCGTGACGACTTACTTGGTAATCTGGAGGAAGTTCGTTTGGATCAAAAATGTTCCAGTTAAGGATAATGGGGATCACCTGGTAAGCCATAGTGTGAAGCGCGTCAGTAGTCCGTATTTGAACACCAATATGACGACAATGATCATCTGTCATATACTGAATGAAAACAATATAGGTTTGACTGATAAAGATCAGAGCGAAACCAGGATGCCCAAGCGTAACTGACCCAACGATCACAAGAAGAGTCAAACACAAATAAAAAACCGCGTTACTCAAAACCATCAAGATATTCGAGCCTGAGAAGATTGATGGCATCTTATCCAATCACGAAGAGAGGATAATTCTGTTTGTATCACGAAGACAGCAAACAGTCTTTCGAATAGGCACGGAGTGAATTCAAAAGCAACAACGTCCAAAAGACCAACATTCAGGGCTCATAACCTAAAGAGAATGGAACACCTATTCTCTAGAGGAATGACAGTAGGAAGTGACATTAATGAGAGAGCTCACTAATCAAATATCTTGAAGTGGTAAGAGGCTTGAATTCATTTCACAGAAGAGATGATAGTGGAACGAAGTAAAGATTGAAGGAGGGCTAGTCCGCTCCTTTATAGTGTCTAAGTACTGTTTGTACATGTTGACATGAACTCTAATATCATGTCATGTGGCTATGATAAGAGATAAGAGGGAGTTACGCTATAGGCTTCCTGAAATAGCTTATCTATGATATCATAGATAAGGTGATAAGAATCTAGACCATAATGTCATCATATTATATAAGATGTCTAGACCCGGCTGTAATAGAAAAGCAGAAATAGAACGGGTTAGACTTAGCGTCTTATATAATTCTCAATACAGCGTACATAATAGCAATAGCTCTCAAATAGCTTATGATGGATAGCACACAGCCAAATGCCATTCCGTGCCTCATGTGCAACACCCTTTGCCACCTCACTGGCAGGCACAAAACCATATGTCTGCATTGTCTCCCACTGCCAGTGTACCACGGGATTGGTCAGTTACTGATGTGTTAAAACAATAACAATAAAGCATAACGGACAGTGTCTGCCTCCATCCGTGGGATTATATGGGCATACTGTGTTACGGTCGCACTCTAGCGCCTAACATAACGGACTTGTCGTTTCATTTTCTTCTTTCTTATCTTATCTCTTGTCTTGACTGATAAGATCCCCCTTTAGTCTCATGA
>JBBPRK010001896.1:0-10065 GCA_038093075.1 Boletus patriciae | reverse complement strand
AAGCCCGCCCTCGCCGCGTCCGCCGTCTCCCCGCCCGCCCCGCCGTGCACCACCGCGTCCACACCCTGGAGCCCCCCGCCGTGCCGCCATGTCCTCCAAGCTGCTCTCCTACACCCCCCCGCCCCTTGTGCGGTCTGCGCTCTTCAAAAACCAGTCCGACACCGTACCGCCGATAGACGAGCTCGAGTCCCTCCATTCCGAGCTCCAGCTCCTCCGGCAAAAGTCGCTCGAGCGCGCCAAAAAGGCGGGCGATGACCTCAAGACGATCGACGAGTCGATGCGCCGAGCGAGGGAGAAGGCAAAGGGCAAGGCAAAGGCCGTGGACAGGGCCAACAGAGAGCGCGGCTGTACGTATCTGCACCCCTTCCGCCCATCCACCCTCCTTATCGCATTATATAATTCGCGCGAAAAATATTACAGTCACACCGCTCGACGCAGATGAACAGGGCTATCCCGCCGCTACAATCAACGGCTCGGTCAAGTCCCGGCAGCCCTCGCTAGCGACATCAGCCCTCTCATCGCTCAAGGGGTCCCAGGATCCGCGCCGACCGTAAGCACCTCGCTACACAGCTCGCACAACCTCCTGATGCACACGCACTCAGACTACCCGCCGACTTGAAACAGAAGAAGAAGAAGCGCAAACGGGAGGACGACAGCGATTTGGAAGGTGCGGCGTAAATACACCCCCCGCCTATCCTCAGAATTAACCCACAATTTGACAGACACTCCAAAGGCCATCAAGACCGTGCCCGCCCCATCGGCTTTGCCACCCAAACCCAAGCCCATAGGTTCTACTTCAAATCACGCCAAGGCGAGCCATGTCTGTCCACGTCTGGGGGTCTCCACTGACAGAGCCTTAGCCACTCCACCTACCTGATTTCTCTGTCCCACTGTCCGCACCGCTGCTCACTGCCCGTCCTCCTATACCCCCAGCGCCTGTCCCTGGACCCAGCCAGCCAACAGATGTGACCGAGGATTTCAGCAAACTAAAGCAACCTTCACAAATTCCCGTAAACACCTTCTACACCAGCATCGAGCCTTGGATACGAGGCATCAAGGAAGAAGATGTCGGCTTCCTCGAGTTCATTGGAGACGATCTGGAACCATACAGCATGCCCAAGCTTGGACGCCATTATTTAGACATGTGGGAGGAAGTCGATACCGAGCTTTACGGTGCACCGCTACCCGGTCTTGCACCTCACCGGACCGGCGATGGTCTACCTCTGCCAAAATGGGATCCGTCGACTCTCTCAGAACCTGATCTTGCGGTCGAGGAGAGAAGTCATGGTCCACTCACAGAACGCTTGATCAGTGCCCTCCTCCCCATCCAAGATGCTGCCTCGTCATGGAAGGGCGTCAAGGCTGCCGAGGATGCCATGGAGGGGCGACCGGGTGGTACCGGGGCTGCGGCAGCTAGACGAGAGAAAGTGAACGTCGCCGATCTTGAGGACCGAATCCAAGACACGATGCGGTTTCATGGTTTGCTGGGGGAGCCGGTAAATTATATGGATGTACACTTCATGCTTTCCTTTTTATCTGACCCGAAACTCTTCCAGCCTGATTACTCCGCCCGGGTGGACGATCCGATCGCCACAGCCCTCCGTCATGCACAAAGCGAACTCCGAAAGGTCGTGACCATCAACAAGGCCCGGAAAGAGCGCCTGACGGGCGTTGCCAAAGACCGTCTCGGGTATCAAGAGTACTTGGACCTGCGAGATACCCTCGATAAGAGCATCGTCGCCCTTTACGGCAAACTCCAGAAAAAGGACACCCCGAAACTTGGAAAGAAGAAGAAAAAGGGTCCCGAGGTCAACGGAAGCGTGAATGGCGGCGGCACTTGTGTCGAGTTACCGAAACCGCCGCCCTCCGCGCTCGGTCTGGGCCCCGATGATGATCTTCATTTGGTGGTTCCAGACCAGTTGAGGCAATTGGTCGAGACGAGGCGGCAGTGGGTCACGACGGTGGGAGGTATCTTTGACGACAAGGAGCGGACATGTCCGGGTCGGATCTGGGCTCTCCCTAAGAAGAGCATTTACGAAGGATTGGAGGAGGCCGTGAACCCACACAAGCCACCTGAGCTGAACGGTGCCGATAGCGGCTCACGGACTACGAATGCGACACAGGGAGACGAGATGGACGTGGGGTGACTGTTTCGCGGTCGTTATGTTTTTTCCCTAATCTTACTCTTCATGTTCATCGCTCACCTTCACCTTCACGTGTACTCTGCTTTGCAACATGCTTGCTCGTTAAATTGTACTATCTGCTCGGCTGGTATGGAAAGGTGTTTTCCGCCTCGAGCTTAATGACATTTTGGTGTGGCAGAAGAACGGTATCTAAGCGGTTGTTTTATGCTTTTTCGACTTTTTCGGCGAGTCGCCGTCGACTTTACGCTTCTTTCCTTTTGACTCTTTTGTTTTCGCCGATTTTTCTTTGGGCGCCTCAGCTGGCTTATCCCGCGTGATCTCGATGTCATCAACGTCCATCGACACGTCCTCTGAGCGGGTCTGCTCAGACCGTGCGCCGTAAGGGACAAAGGAATGTTTGAGCACGTCCTTGGGATACGATGGGCGCGGGGGATTCTTGCGAGCGACGGGCTGGCGCTCTGGAGAGGTCGGCCTCGCAGAAATGACAATGTGCTGCGATACGCATTTCGGCGCTGTCGGCGTACGTATGAGCGAACGGAACGTGGCGAAAGCCCAGGATAACCCTTCTTACCGACGTATAACTTGCCCCCTTTTTTCTTCCGGGGGAGCAAACAAGCGAGTCCGCGGAGTTCTTCGCCGCCTGCTACCTCTGCGTCGTCGTCGTCCCCGATGGACCAGACGTCGTAGGAGGTATGCTTGCGCGTTAGACCCCCGATGCGGGCGGTTCGTGATGATGAAGAGGGGACGATCTCGAGTCCTTGGAGGTGTTTCGGCTTGATCTAGCGTTCGTGAATGTTAATCGTGGATAGGGTGCGTGACGACTGCGTACCGAATCTGGAGCTCGGATGAGCCAAATGTCGACGTCGTCGTCGTCCTTGATCACGTCCCACTCGAACGCGCCGGCGTCGACGGCGTGGTCGAGCAGCACGGCGCCCTCGGGGGGCTCATACGCCCAATGTGGGTCGTCGCCCTCGTTTTTGGGGTCGTCTGGGGTGACGGCGGCGGCGGGTTTGGACTTTTTCTTGGTTTTCTTGGTCTTTTTCTGGACGATGTGCTGGGTGATGCCAGTCTCGAGATCGGACGAGGATGACATTTTGCGATGTTAAAGGTACTCGCCCGAGGGCGTTCAAACGTTCGTGACCCGTTTTGGGTGTTTGGCAGGGGCTTTAGAAACAAACAATGACGTACTCACGCTTTTTGCTTCCGTCCACGATTTCGGAATCATGTCGACCAACGTCACGTCCGTGTTGACCATAGCCGGCTCGGATTCCAGTGGGGGCGCAGGCATCCAGGTGTGTCTGTACCTTATCTTATTCTCCCAGTCCGCTGCTCAAGATTGCCGAACAAGGCCGATCTCAGGACGTTCGCAGCCCACGGGTGCTATGGCACCAGCGTCCTGACGGCGCTGACGGCCCAGAACACCACCGGCGTCCAAGGCGTCCATGGCACGCCGCCCCAATTCGTCGTCCAACAGGTCCGTCCCCGCACTCGTCCCACCCGCCTCCCATCCGTGTCTCACCTCCCGCCCAGATGCAGTCCGTCCTCGACGACATCCCCGTCCGCGCCATCAAGACCGGCATGCTCTTCAGCGCCGAAACCACCCGTGCAGTCACCGCGACGCTCGGCGCGCACTTTGCGGCGCACGGCCGCATCCCGCTCGTCTGCGACCCCGTGTGCGTGTCGACGTCCGGGCACGTCTTGCTGCAGCCGGACGCGGTCGGCGTCATCGTGCGCGAGCTGTTCCCGCTGGCGCAGGTCATCACGCCGAACCGTGCGGAGGCGGAGCTGTTGCTCAGGGAGCGGTCGATGCCGTGCAGGATCGCGTCGCTGGGGGATATGCTCGTCGCAGCGCGGAATCTGCTGACGTTTGGATCTGACGCGGTGTTGCTCAAGGGTGGCCACATGCGCGTGTCGGAGGACGACGTGCGGGGTGTTCGGGTCCCCGAGGGTGCTAGGTTGGACGTCAGGCGTGCGTTTGGAGAAAACACGGAGGTCCTTTGGAGAAATGGCCCAGGACGGGTCACGGATCTCGTCGTGGACGTGCTCTGTCAGCGTGGCGTCGAGACTATCACGCTGTACCCTCAACCGCGCTTGCAATCGAAGAGCACCCACGGGACAGGGTGTACGCTGAGTGCGGCGCTCGTGTGTGCCCTCGGGAATGGAATTCCAGGTGAAGCATGTCGCCAACGACGTCCAAATGATTTCCTTTTCTCATACGTTGCAGTGGAAGAAGCGGTCGCGCAAGCCACCCTGTTTACGCATCTCGGTATCGAGACCGCCCAGCCCATCGGAAGAGGATACGGCCCTTTGAACCACCTCCACTCGGTGTCGACGCGCGTCGTTCCACCGTAAGCGTATCATTTTTCACGGGCGATGTGCTCGCTAGAACGGTTTTTCCGCAGGCGGACTCCCGGACATCCATTCCCGTTGACGTACAAGTTTATTCAAAGCACGGCGGATCTCTGGAAATCGTACGTCCAACACGAGTTCGTGGTTCAGCTAGGCAGAGGCGAGCTCGACAGAGAGTCGTTTATCCACTTTATCAAGTACGCGCATTCTTTCTACGTCATGTCTGTACGAGTCGATCCTTGACCTCGCTCAGGCAGGACTATCATTATTTAAAATATTATTCGAGAGCATATGCGTAGGTCCTTTTCTCTTCTGAACGCTTCGACGAATCGCGCCGACACGAACTCCCAGGCTCTTAGCAACCAAGTCCCACGATTTCGCACCCATTTCCTCCGCTACCCAGGCGATGGTGCACATCTCGACAGAGACCACCATGCACGTTGCCTATTGCGCTGAATTTGGCGTTACTCTGGAAGAACTGGAGGTGACGCCCGAGGCCCCGGCAACGATGGCGTACGGCGCCTTTCTCATCGACGTCGGTTTACAAGGTGGGTGCGCCTCGAACGCCCCTTCGCATCCGTCGCTCGACGTTTTTTATCCATGATCCAGGTGACACGACCAAACTCTTGATGGCGCTCGCTGCGTGCCTCTTGGGGTACGGCGAAGTCGGTCTCTGGCTCAAAAAGGAAGCTGCAACGCCGAATGCGTGGGTAAAGTGGCACGGGAATCCGTATCTCAGGTGGATGGAGGATTACGCTGGAGAGGGATTTCAGAGGGCGGTCTTTGAGGGTCTCGGTGCGTGTGCCGTTTTCTCTGTTCCCTCGTGCGAGCTGGTTTCTGACGTGATTGTTTAAAGAAACGATCGAGGCTCGGGCGGCTGCAGACCCACCTTCAGCCGTTCGGTATGCAGAGTGGTTGGCCGTGTGGGAGAGGTGTATCCGTCTGGAAAAGGAGTTTTGGGATATGGCGATGGACCCTCCACGTAGTACTAGACAGTCTCTTGCTCGACTGTAGATGAAAGTAGTTACATTTTTTTGTACTGTTCACGATCGATCGATCCCTCGTGAGATCGGTCGACCAGTCCCTGTTACCTTGAAGCGGATGCAGTTCAGACGATCGTTGTCACTTTAGCGATGGATTTCTTTCCCGGACCCGGGGTTACCCAAGTTATGTACCATCTACGCCTCTTCCTCTTCCTTGACGAGACCCGCCTCCCGGTCCACCGGTCGTTCCACCCCGACCCCGAGCTCGAGCTCGATCTCGATCTTGGGTCCAGAGCCAGAGCCAGAGCTCTCTTGGACATTTCCCTCGAACGAATCAGACCGCTTTCGTATCGACGTCTCGGTGCGGGTGCGGGTGCGGGCGCGGGCGCGAGTGCCCGTGCTGTGTGCGCTCGGACACAGATCCGCCGTGCTCAACGTACAGTCGCCGCATTTCGGACCGACGGGGAGGCAGATGGTCTACGGGGGCGTGTATCAGTTCCTTGTCGTCTCTACCCCGAAAACATCAAAGAGAACGGATGGGGAGATGGATGGAAAAAAGGGATGGAAAGGGAGGGGATCAAATCACCTGTCCGAACCCGACGAGCACATGGTTGATCTCACCGTGCAGCGTCTTGGGGAGCCACGATTCGAGAGCGAGTCTGGGGTCCGACATGTGTTGTTAATAAACGAGCGTCCAGTTTGGTGTGAAGGGGAGAGGGAGCGCACCTCGTCTGTTGGGGGTTCTTTGTCGGTCGGACGTGCCACCCTAACCGGTTCGTGATTCGGTGTACGTGGACGTCGACGCCAATGCCCACGTTTCTACCATGGGGTATACGTATGGTGCGTTGCGATCAAAAAAATTAGCGGGACGATGGGACGTTCCGTTCAAAGTAGGTCCCCGATCGGTGCGATGAAAATACAAATGAGAACTCGCGTACGGTTCGCGTTCGCACGCGGGGGAGAAGAGACGTACAACTTCCATGCTACTTGGAGCGTCAGAAACGCCATCTTGGGCCCGACGCCCGGGAGCGAACACAGCTCGTCCACCGTCTTGGGAACGTCGGCGTCGAAATCGTCGTGTAACCGTCGGGCGGTCTGTTTGATGTACCTTGGTTCCCAAAACAAAACGCACGCGAGTTGGGTCGTGAGCAAAAAAAAAAGGGACCTCGGAGCGGACAGACATGGCACGCACTGCGTCTTGCGCCTCCAAAACCCCACTTTGGCGATGGCGTTCGAAATGACGGCGTCGTCTGCTTCCAAGACGGCTTGGACGGAAAGTGAGCCGCCGAGTGCGGTGCGTAGTTTCCCGACGGCCGCGTCGGTCACTTCGTCCTTGGTCTGCGAGGAGAGCATCAAAGAGACGAGCGTCGCGAACCGTTGATTCTATGGTCAAAAAGGGACAGAACCAAACGCGACGCTGTGAGTTACACCATGGAAAGACCGGGCAGACATAGAGGGACAAAAGGGCACAAAAATGCAGAGGAAGCGAGAGAGAGAGACACGACGACGGGTGTAGTGGGAACAATACATCCAAACCCACCTTGGGATCCCGTTCTTTCAGCTGAGCTTGATCACATCCCATCGTATCCACCGGCGCCACGACGCGCGAACGCATCTCCTTGATCGCAGCGTAGGCGTCCTCCCACTTGGCCGGAGCGGGTTGCGGGACGTCCAAACGCCGCGGAATCACTTTGGGCTTGCTCGTAGGTTTCTTGGGCGACTTTCGAGACGCGTCCGAGTCTGGGACGTCTGTCTTGGCACGCTTCTGCCGTGGGGCCTTTGAGACCGTACGGCCCTGCTTGGTGTCGCTCGATACGTCGAGCCCGGGGGTCTCTGGATCCGTGGGCTCTTGTTTGACACGACTCGGTCGTCGTGGGGTGGACGGCCCAGTCAAGTCGGGGGTGTCCCTAGCTTCGCAGAGCGTCACCGCACTACAATACGGGTTCGATTTCGCTGCCAGCCTCGTCAACCGCGCCGAGGTCGTTCGCCTCGCCGCACACATGAGTCAAGCACACGAGACGCGTTCGTGCAAGGCCAAAGTACAGAGGACAGACGGCACGGTATTATGTCAGCGGAGAACTTGGGGCATATCCCCGCCATCACAACCAGCGCGCTCTGCGTAGCAATGCATCCCCCTCATTCACCGTACTCCAGCTGAAGGTCCCTCGGGCATGAGCGTATCAACGAAACCAGTTTTACGCAGTCGCGTTGACCATTGGGGGTACGTACGCACGCAAGCGCTTAAGAGATGCTGACCATACCTATGCCAGCAGGGAGAAAGGGTTCCATAGAGACGAGGGTTCCAGGTGCTTCGTCGTGCCATGTAGTGCTGCATATTGCGCAGCTTTGTCCCAAAGTAGGTCAAGTAAGTATAATAACGCACCTATGATTGACAGGTGACACCTCGGAACACGGAGGGACGTCATAATGCATCGCGAACGTCTGAGTCGGATTTTGGACGACGTTCGGAGAGGCAGCTTGAAAAATTCTGGCTGCAAGTGGGCTTGGAGAAAGGCGACCCGGCTTCATAACAATTGTCGCTGACGATCGCCCACAACGAACAATTTCGAATCACAGAGTAATCCGGTGGCTGACCGAAGAATTCATGCCACAGGTCGCTTCGGGCTAGCCGAGCCCTACTGACAAGGTTGACATTGGCGTCGTTTGGCGATCGTCCTTTAGTGCGGTCAACAAACGATGATTTGAACTGCAGCAGCATTCCAAGTATAGGTTACCTGAAAGCCTACTCTCTCGCCATCCCACCAAATGCTTCGGGAACGGTCCACACGGCCGTGGTACGCTCCCACCCATCAATTCCACCAGATTCTTGAAGCTCGCCTTACGATCGCAAATGTCATAGCATGTCCCGATTATCACCGCTGTTCGCGGGGACGTATCCGAGACCATAATACGTCGAGTTGGGCGGCACGGCCGTCGTAACCCCTGCAGCGATGCTCAAGCAATTGTCGCAACCGCGGTCGCCGTAGCCTGGGTGCAGGGCGTATCCCACCCACCCACCAGGTGATGGGCTGTTTCCGACCATGTACATCTTGCACGACGATGTCTGTGCCGGGTACGTACGAAGACCAGCCGTATTCTGACAGCGTTGGCAATTTATCCACACTCGTCTGGCGCGTTTTTGCGGACCAAAAATCACGCCTAGTGCACTACGTATTCTACGTAATTACACGTCCTTCAAGTTCGTGCAAATTTTCCGTAGCGAATATGCTGCAGAAATGATTGTTGCCTCCTCGCGAAGGTTGCATTCGTAGTCGCGCTTGCCGGCGTTTGCCGAAGCCGATAGTTCTTGCGCGGGTATGTACCTGCCCGGGCCGTCGGCGAAAACCTGCGTTCATGTTGTTTTTCTCCACTGTTCGTATCGCCCGTGACATGAGGTAGATAGGGATCTGCCCCCCCCCTCCCTACCCCCCTGTTTCTAGCAATTCCTGGCGGCACCAGAACCTGGCTGAACTGGCTATTTATTGTCTCGTTCGGGACCAGTCATAATGTGGCGAGGGGGTGAGTCGGTAATTCTGTCATATGTGACAAGAGTCTGACAGAAGCCTCCGAGTCGAGGCACCTCGGGTACTTACTTAATACTGTGAAACAGGTTTCAGGTGTCTGCGGCTCATGACGGTGTTCGTACCACCGACCGCTCATAATATGAGTCCGGATTGAGATCCACCTTCGCCCCCTGTACCACCCTATTTCTAGTAAGTCCTGTCTGGACCAGCAGTTCAGTCAATGAGGGCCTGCCTTGACCCGTGGATTATATGGGGTCGTGGCGTCCGCCGGTCGGGGAACTGCACGAGGCGACGGAACGACCGCGACGTTTTCAACTTGAAGTCATCTACCGCCTATCTCGAAGCCTCGGCTGCCTCAGGTCACTGATCCGATTTGACGTTTTGTGTTCAACGCGGCGTCCGCTAGTCAGGAAAGTGCGCGAGGTCTGCGTCGCCACTGATGCGGCGGCGTCGAAGCCTGTCAGGTCACTGAGCCATTTGACAGTTTTTTTTTCTTCCTCCCGCATCATGTCATAATCATTGCACGCCTGCTGAGGCCTAATCTCGGTTGGTACCGGCGTTTGGAACATAAGCCATATGGGGCACGCTTTGCTGTATAAAAGGGGAGGAAACCAGCCCACTGGTCTTCAGCCAACAACTCGTCAGCTCTCCAAAACCCACTCAACTATCAAACATGTTCTCCCGCCTCTTTACTCTTCTTCCCCTTGCTGCCCTCGTTGCAGTCGCCGCCGCTGCTCCAAATGCGCTCGGGGATCGCGACAACAACTGCGACACTGGCTCCCAGTATTGCTGCAACACAGACCAGACTACTGTGAGACAGCTATCCCCCTTCCTTCGCCTTGAACGATTCACGAATCCATTTCTTAGCAGTTGACCGGCCTTGTTCCCGCCAACAGTGTCATTAGTATCCTCCAGGGTACCGAGGCGAACGCCGGTGTAACCTGCAGCTCCCTCGATATCATCGCGGCCTCCGGTAATTCGTGCAGCCAGCAGCCCGTTTGCTGCACTGCAAACAGCTTCGTGAGTTTACACTACGCGTTGGTTCAGCGTCGATTGACAATTCGT